>OV651813.1:112379430-112434430 GCA_927349885.1 Psylliodes chrysocephalus | reverse complement strand
TGAGTGTGTGAGTGTGTGAGTGTGTGAGTGTGTGAGTGTGTGAGTGTGTGAGTGTGTGAGTGTGTGAGTGTGTGAGTGTGTGAGTGTGTGAGTGTGTGAGTGTGTGTGTGTGTGTGTGTGTGTGTGTGTGTGTGTGTGTGTGTGTGTGTGTGTGTGTGTGTGTGTGTGTGTGTGTGTGTGTGTGTGTGTGTGTGTGTGTGTGTGTGTGTGTGTGTGTGTGTGTGTGTGTGTGTGTGTGTGTGTGTGTGTGTGTGTGTGTGTGTGTGTGTGTGTGTGTGTGTGTGTGTGTGTGTGTGTGTGTGTGTGTGTGTGTGTGTGTGTGTGTGTGTGTGTGTGTGTGTGTGTGTGTGTGTGTGTGTGTGTGTGTGTGTGTGTGTGTGTGTGTGTGTGTGTGTGTGTGTGTGTGTGTGTGTGTGTGTGTGTGTGTGTGTGTGTGTGTGTGTGTGTGTGTGTGTGTGTGTGTGTGTGTGTGTGTGTGTGTGTGTGTGTGTGTGTGTGTGTGTGTATAACGCATAACTCATGAACCGATACACAGAAAAACACCAAATTTTAAACTTAAGCTTTGTTTCAGCCTCCAATGAGCTGATTAGATTTTGGGCAGTGTCGGAACATCTGGGGGGGTACTTTATAGGTGGTCATTTTTATATTTTATGGAATATATGTTATTTACGTTTGGAGAAGAAAATTCTTCAAATAAAAGTTACTTCTAATATAATTATCTATAATTTTTGTTTTATGCGAAATTTTCCTAAAATGGTCCGTATTCGAGAAATTTGACAAAATGTAAAAAACATAATTTTTTATAAAAATTGTTCAAATAAAAGTTGTTTATAATATAATTCTCTATAATTTTTGTCCTATACATAATTTCTCTAAAATGGACCGTATTCGAGATATTTGAGAAAATGTGTAAATTTCGAAATTTGAAGAAAACTCAAAAACGGATAAAGGAAAAAACATTAAATTTTAAACTTAAGGTTTATTTCGGCCTGACGTGAAATGATTAGATTTTGGACAAAGTTGGAACATCTGGGGGGGTACTTTATGGGAGGCCGTTTTTATATTTTATGGAATATATCTGTTATTTATGTTTGGAGAAGAAAATTGTTCAAATAAAAGTTACTTCTAATATTATTATCTATAATTTTTGTTTTATGTCAAAATTTACTGAAATGGTCCGTATTCGAGAAATTTGACAAAATGTGCAAAATTCTGATTTTTATGAAAATTGTTGAACTAAAAGTTGTTTGCGATATCGATTTCTATAATTTTTGTTTATACATGATTTTTCTAAAATGGTCCGTAATGGAAAAGTGCTAAATTTAAATTTTTCTGTATTTTCGTTTTCAATGAATATCTATAGAAAAATGTTTCGAGGTAGATGTATGTGTAAAATGTATATATTTAGTTTATCCTCTAAACATTTATAGAGATGCTGCAATAGGTTGTACAAAATAACCGGAAAATGCCTATAATAACTAGATAGGAAAGTCATGTGTTGGACACATCAGATTTTTTTTTTTATATTTCTGTTGATACAGAAGTTCCTCAAGGGAGTGTTCTAGGACTTCTTTTGTTTATTTTATAACTCAATTATATACAATTGTATGTAGATATAGAGTTTATAAACTTAGTTGCAGACGATATGCTTATAATATGCACTGATATAGATTTGCAAGTAGCAGTGAATAAAATGAATTCAATATTAAATAGACTTAGCATATATCTGCAAAATAATAAACTAAAACTTAATGTTGTTAAAACCAAAGCTATGATTTGTACAACTAAATACAAATATAGCAAAATTAAATTAAATGATATATCTCTAATGGTGAACAATAAAAATATTGAAATATTTTCAAATTTTAAATATCTTGGTTTTTACATTGATAATATTTTATCCTTAGACTCTCATTTTAATTATATTTATAATAAAATTTCCAAAAAGTTATTCTTTTTTAGTAAAAACTAAGTTAATTATACGAGGTCTGTAAATTAAGTAATGAGACTGATTTTTTTTTTAATTTTTTATACAAAAAGAATTACAATTCAATATTGTCACCTTCAAAATAACTTCCTTCTGAGGCCACACAGCGCTGGAGACGTTTCTTCCACTCCTCATAGCAGTGTTGGAACTCCGATACTGAAATAACCTTCAGCTGGTCGGTTACAGCCGTTTGAATTTTTTCGACTGTCCCAAAATGATTTCCCTTGAGGTGACTGTTCAACTTTGGGAAGAGAAAAAAGTCACAAGGACTCAAGTTAGGCGAATAAGGAGGCTGAGGAGCCACAGGAATGTTTTTACTGGCCAAAAACTCGTTTATTGAAATTGCTGTGTGACAAGGAGCATTATCGTGATGCAACACCCACTTGTTCTTGATGTTTGGTCTCACACGAATGACCCTTTTTCGAAGTATTTCAAGAACCTCTCGGTAAAAGTGTTGATTGACCGTTTGACCTTGGGGTACAAACTCTTTGTGGACGATTCCGTGGATATCGAAAAAACAAATCAGCATGCATTTGATCTTTGACTTCGCCATCCTTGCCTTTTTTGGCCTTGGAGAGGTTGAAGTGTGCCACTCAATGCTCTGGCGCTTGGTTTCTGGGTCGTACTCAAACACCCAAGTCTCGTCACCAGTAATGACACGTTCCAGAAAATGGGGGTCATTTTCAATTGAATCCAAAAAGTCAAGGCACCTTTGCTTCCTGATGTTCTTTAGGTCTTGCGAAAGGTTTTTTAGAACCATTTTTGCGCAGATTTTTCTCATCCCCAATTCATTGGTCAAAATTTGATGAACGGTGGTGTGAGTCAAATTTAACTCTTCCCCTATCATTCTAACTGTCAACCGACGATCTGAACGCACAAGATCCCGGATTCTGTCGACATTTTCATCGGTTCTTGAAGATGAAGGCCTTCCGCTTCGTGGTTCATCTTCAATCGACTCTCTTCCTTCTTAAAATGCCTTAAACCACCGAAAAACCTGAGCCCTTGACAAAACACTATCTCCGTAGGCCTGCTGAAGTTTCAGGAGAGTTTCCGTTGCACTGTGCCCAAGTCTGAAGCAAAACCTGATAGCACACCGTTGCTCGAAATTGATGTCATTCATTTTTAGAACACAATAGAAAAAACTGTTTCACAAAAACAATCGCTACGCACAACCAAATGACGCGAGCGAGGTCAAACTCGTACTGAAGGTGGATCACATGTTCCTCTGCCGCCCCACTAAGCCCCGCGCTTCCAGTGTTGGCAGATCAAACGCAACGTTGCCAGTCTCATTACTTAATTTACAGACCTCGTATATAACAAGATAATACAACCTCATTTTGACTACTGTGTATTTCTTAACTAGTCAACTACAAAAACTTCAAAACAGAGGTATGAGAACAATTATAAAAACTAATCGTTATACACCTATTGTTTTAATGTTAACTTCACTTCAGTGGTTAAAAATTAAGCAGTGGATTTTCCTGCGCACGATGGTGTTGGTCTACAAAATTCTAAATAATCTTGCACCAGCCTATTTTAATGATTATATTGTTCATCCTAGCAATATTCACCAGTACGCAACTAGAAATAACAATTTACTATATCTCTGTAGAGATAATAGAGGCAGTACAAGGAACTCTCTCTTTTTTAGAGGTTTCCATAGTTTCAATCAACTTCCTGATATTATTAAAAATAGTAATTCTGTTAATAGCTTTAAAACCAGTCTCATTAAATTTATTGAACAACATATGTAATGTTTATATGTTTTAATTTTATGTATTATATATGATAAAGGTAATTGTCTTTATTACTTTCTATTGTAAAATTTATTACTTATTACTTTTTTATATTGTATTTTTAAATTAATATTTGTATATTAGGGTCTCCTATTTAAAATAAATATCTATCTATCTCTACACCCAGGAATGAAGCAAATTCTGCTTTTACTTTTTTTTTCACTCATGTTAGGCATTTTTTTTCACAATATTTCTTAAATTTTCACCTATATTTGTAGAAAAACACTTTTATTTACATTGACACACATAGGGATGTCACCTGTACAGTTTTCGCTCGATCTGTCCGGTTTTTTAAAGGGTTTTTCCCGTATCCGGTCGCATGAAGAAAATGTCCGGGAATATCTGGATAACTTAATAATTTTATTTTTAATACGTAACTAATTTTTTGCTGATTGGTGTATCTTACGACACCAAAAATGTTTGCTCAGTATACTTTTCTAAAAAATCCAAAATTACAAAATTCAAAAATAAATTGAAATTGTCTATACATTTAAAAAATACATTTTTCAACTCACCATCTACAATTTTATTCGAGATTCTTGTACTAACATCCTCTGGTTGTTCTAAAGATCTTTTTTCCCTCCATTGATGTATTTCATCAGCAGAAGTTGCACTGATAATGCCATACAGTATATTTTCCAACAAATCAAATAATTCCTGGTCAGCGTCAGAAGGCAAAATTATTCCTACTGATGAACCTAAAATGTCAATAAAAATAAAATAGATGTACTATAGATTTATAGACCTGTTTTTATTTAAAATGTGTTTTATTTACATCAGTGGCAGCTCGAGACCAAAATATTGGGGGTTCACAACGACAGAATAAATACATATTTAGATAAAAACCTTTCAGTGTTTATAAGTTTCTAAAACACTGAAAGTTCTTTACCCAAATTTGTACAAAGATCTATATTTTGTCATTGTGAACCCCTAGTATTTTGGTTATCGGCCGCCACTGATCAGTTATAATTGTCCAAGTTCTGCGTGTTGGTAAACCATTGGGATCAAGTCCAAGACCAATCAAAGTAGTTTTTTCAAATAGAAATGCTGTTTATAAGATATTGAAGAACAAGAAAATTTTAGAAAATTCTAATATAGTCCAATTAAATAACGAAAAAAAGCCCCTTCAAGCTTACATTAATTTGTAATTGGATGAAACAAAAAGGACCTTGTGTATTTTGATGTGATCTTTCCGAAAAAAAGATGTAGCAGTTGTTCAATTTTTTTTAAATTAGGAAAAACCGGGGTTTCCGAAATTTTCCATTGTAAAAATGCTAATTATCTGGGCAAGTACCATTCCGATAGTGAAAATAAATGCACCATTCGAAAGAGGAGGCAATTTTCTAAGCACAAAAATGCGTAGTTTTCGGTTATATTTCGAATGTCATAGGTCGCATTGCAAATCTGCAATAGTTCACCCTCTGCAAGTGTCTGATGACATAATAAACACAGGCCAGCCATTGCAACCTGGAAACAAAAAAATTATAGCACTGTGATAGAATTTTCTTAATTTAGGAACGTACTTACTCATTAAATTGCTGAGAAGTTCGAAAAGCCACGTGTACACAGAGCTTGCTGAACACGGTTATTAAAAATCTATGCCGATGAACACTATCAAGCGATTCAATTTGTAAAAATATGACCGTTTGAAGTTTAAACTTGTCAGATAGCGAACGCCGAGACCATTACTATCCTTGATGCGACGTGCGGCTAATTTGACGGTAATTCTATATTTTGCACAAAACTCAAGAAACGTCTTATAACAAGTCAGTAAAATACAATCTAATAAATTTTAAGCCTAGTAAATTTAGATATGTAAGAAATTTAAAACTGGAAATCTTCTCAGCGATTAAATGCAGTTTGTACCTACTTGTTCTATCCACCATTTATTGTGCTTCTTGGTGTCAATTTGTATGTATTTTGTGCTACTCTTCAATTATTTAATTCTTGTAGTTCTAAATGCCCCTTTAGTTTCTTTTTCAGTTAGCCAGAAAGCAAAAGTCTTTTTTTAGTAGACGCCAATTGCATGTCGTAAATATTTAGAAATTACGTAGTTAATGTCATTAAATAACTATTTATGAAACCAGTTACGAAATGCCTTATTTTATGTAACGAGTAAATATTTGCAGGACGAACAGAGCGAGGTCCCCCAACATGAATAAGCTACATAATACGACATTTCGTAACGTGTAATAAACAATATTTTTTCTAATTTTGACTAGATTATTTCTAAAATTGTATTGTGGTAAAAAATACTGACATCTAAGCAACCAATATTACTACTTTCTTGTATTGTTAGTTGCATATGAATAATTTTATTTACAAATTTTCAACGGCTTATTAAAGTTATTAAGTTTTAAAAACAGTAGGTTATTTTGTCGTGTATTTTGTTTTAATTATTTTGTGCTAATTCAGAATGCAAAATAAGGACCAAAACAACATTATTACTAGGTCTTCCTCCGATTCAAAATCGAGATTCTCGATATTTCCACAGTTTATTTATAAAACATTCTAAACTGGCTTTATCTATCATTTTATATACTTTATAATATATGTTCATGCCCTACTTTACACTTCATTAACAATTTTTTTAACATACTTCAAAAAGGGAAAATATTCTTAATTCGTTGAAATATTTTTTTATGTATGTTGAGGGATAATTATTTACCACGTTGCCCTATTTCTATGATTCTCTTTTTGTTAGAAAAGAAATGAGAAAATTATCAACATCTTCATTTTTAGGGTAGGTTTTTTAAAATTTCTTTAAACCGTACTGGTTCGCACGCAGTATGGAATGAAGAAATGTAAATAATTGTTGTGCTAGCCTGAAAAACCCTGGATCAATCGAACCCCCTTTAAATAAATTAATAAGAAACGGAACCTATAGCATAAGTACAAGTCAACAAGAGCTGAGGAAGATTATGACGCATACAGAAATCAGAACAATAAACTCAAAAATTTATTGGCTGTATCTAGAAAAGATTATGAACAGAACGTCTTAAAAAGTGGCGAAAAGAAATTTTACTCCTATGTAAAAAGAATACTGAATACAAATAGCACTCAGATCACGCCAAGAAACCCTACAACAAATTTAGCAATCACAGAACCAGCCGCAGAAATATTTGCAGAAAAATTCAGTGCAGCTAAGACAACAGAACCTGATACAGAATCACCGCAAATAACTGCAACAGAAACAGTTAAAAATAGAATAGTAAATATAAAATTTACATCATAAAAATCGAAATTTACAATAGATGGTCTTAAACAAGATTCAAGTCCTGGAATAGATGAAATCTCACCCATTTTTCTTAAACAATGTTCTCATAGCCTTCCTTATCTTCTCGCGACAGTTATGAACGACACAATGCAAAAACAGGAACTGCCAATTGACTGGAAGCAGGCTGTAGTTATGAGAAAGGTGACAAAAAAATCCCATAAACGACCGTCCAGTCAGTCTTACAAGTTACAATAGAAGTAACCGAGTTCACGATGGAACACAGAGTTTTACCAAGTAATCAGTATGGATTTATGCCTAATAGATATGTTGATACAAATCTTCTAAATGCAGCTAACCAGTGGACAGCTTTGAATGACAACAACCAGCCAATTGTCAAACTTTCCTGTACCCGGTAAGTGTAGTATCCGAAGTTACCAAGAGACATCGAAGACTTCCCCGATGCCCTGGATGCTATGGAGATAAAAATGAGTGTCGGTGAAGTTTTTTTGCATATAAATAATCGCACAGATAATAATTTTGTGTGCTTTACTACTAAAACAAATCTGGGCGGAATAAAAGACATTTTTGTTGACGGAAGTGTTTACAGTGCCCCGAAAGTTTTGATCCAAGTGTTCGCGATTCATTGTTTTCATTATAACATTATAAAATCAAATTACAGTAATGTAGTGTATACACGAGTTTTGAATCCCGCGGAGCGCGTGTAATGGGACTTTTGTCGGGAGAATTCTACAACTTAGAAGAAACATACACACTTTAAACTTTGTATACACATTTAGAAGACATGAAATTTGGGTTTGCTTAATTTTCAGACCAAAAAACTAAAAATTGTCAATTTTAGGCAACTTTTCTCAAAAACCGTGTTTTTTGGTCGTCACTCAATGAACAATGTTCAAAAAAATAGATAAAATATATTTGCAGAATTTTCCGTAATCTAATCGTTTTCTAGACACAATAGAGTACTTAAAAAAAGTTTTGAGCCATTGGGTGCATTTTTGGCATTTTTGTGCCACTTCAAACTTTCGAAAAAAAAATTATTTTTTTTTAAGGAAAAAAATTTATTTCATTGTTTGATATCTTAGCCAATTATGGTCCGATGTCGGTAAAATTCACACACACATAAGATTGCACATTTAAGAGTAAGCTTTGTAAGTGGTATTAAAAAAATTCAAATGGTTTGGCCGTTATAGGCAAACAATGAAATTAGGACCGCGGTACACTTTGCCCTTCCGCCATATGCCCAATTTTGGGATTTCTTTTGCCCCCTTCTGGGAATTACTAGTCACATCCCTTAAGTTCAAAACGCATTTTTGTTTTTTCAAATATCTTAATTTCTACCAATGTTATGAAGAATTTAGTGTTTGAACATTTAACAAATTCAATTTTTCGACATTCGTCGCCTCAAAATACTAAACAAATTTCAATCGTCTATACCGCGAGAACGGTGCATTGGATAAAAATTTCTCAAGAGACATAAAAATTAGCATTTTTCCTAAGCTTTCAAATGTCGTAAACTGCGTTTTAAAAATATTGATTTATTTCCGACATGCGCCTGCGCAAAATTGAAAAATTGACAAAATCCAAAATTTCGGCACTTTCGAAAAACTGCTACATTTTGTTTTGCCTTTTTTCGAAAAGATCACCTCAAAATACATAGAATCCATTTTGTTTCATCTAATTACAATTTAATGTAAGCTCAAAACCCGTAATTTAATTCGATTAATATTAAGATAAATAATGATCAAACGAAGATTCAAAGAGATTTATTTAACATGGTGAGAACAGAGCTTGAAGAATGAAGAACTAATGGAGAACAAGATATTAGAATTCAGTTTAAAAACAGCATTCCAAAAATTGTTAAAAATACAACTAAAAAAAACTGATTCTATCCCCATTGCAAATTTACTGTCAAAATGTTGGTGGCTGCTAACTAAATTAAAAGACTTAAAATTCTTTACCAAATTTGTACAAAGATCTATATTTTGTCATTGTGAACCCGCAATATTTTGGTTATGAGCCACCACTGATCAATTATAATTGTCCAAGTATTATTTTTCATGTGAGATTTAATTTCGTCTTCCATTGCCTTAATCCAATCTTCAGTTATTTTGTTCTAATGCTTCTCAGATATTAATGGATCTGGTACTTCTTCCGTAGCTACACATAATCTTGTAAATAGGAAGGTTTTTTGTGATTTTTCGTTGGACAATGAAAAAATTTTGTCAGTAAATTCTACAATAATGCAGGTAAAAAAGGATTTTCTGATATCTGAAGAGTACACTCTCGACTATTTAAAGAATACCAAGATAATAGACAAGCGGATTTTCTATAGGCACAACATTTAAAGAAAACCTAGCTACTGGAGACAAAAGCAACAAAGACAAAAAATTACAAAAAAGTAAAGGGGATGAAACAAAGATTTTTCACCAGAATGTACAGTCTTTGGGAAATGCAGTTGACAAACTAGAAGTTTTTGTAAATGAACATGAATATAAAATCTTAGCAATTACAGAACACTGGAAATCTATGAAACTATTACATGAAATTGGTATAAAAAATTATAATCTAGCATCAGCTTTCTGTCGGGAAGAAAATAAACAATTTATTGTCAAAAAGGACTAAAATTTAAAGAAATAAAAAGAATAACTGAATTGTCAATTAGTGAAGAATTTGAAGTAGCAGCAAGTGAATGTTTTATAGAAAGAGACCAAGTGCTTGCCATTGCAGTTTACAGGCCTGGAAATGGAGACTTTTATGAGTTTTTAAATAATCTTAAACAGCTTTTAACATATGCTTATAGTTAAAATAAATTAGTGTTTATTTTAGGCGACTTTAACATAGATTTAATGGAAGACAAAAACCCATAAAAAGAATTTTGTAAGTTTACTTGATTCATTTAACTTTAAAATATTAATAAACGAACCGACGCGTATCACAATAAACAGAAAGAGTTGCTTAGATAATATTTTATCAAACTATAAGGGTAATTACTCAACATTGGTAGTAGAATTACATTGTTCGGATCATACTGCTCAGGTAACAACAGTTAAGTTAAGTGATAATGTCAATACAGTTTATCATACTTATCGTAGATATTTTACAGAGGCAAACATACAAAAATTCCTTTTAGAGCTAAACAAGACTAACTGGGAAGAGATAGTCAATGTAAACAGCATGCAAATAGAAAAGCAATGGGACTTATTCATTAATATATATATATTTAGAGCAGTTTAATAAAAAATGTTCATTAAATTTTGCAACTGTAAGGAAAACTTGCAAAAATATCAGCTAACACAAGATATTATTAATATAAAAAACCAGCTTGATATATTACTAATTTTAGCTAGGAACAGTGACATGTATAAGGTTCCATACAAATTAATAAAGAAACAATATGATGAATTACTACAGATGAATAAAAAAGATGGTTATGATGAAAGAATACGATTATCTGACAATAAAACTAAATGTTTATGGGGCATATGTAAAGAAATTACTGGAAAGAATGACAAAGAAAATATTGTGATACATGGAGATCCTAATGAAATCTCAAACAATTACAATATTTTTTTATCAAAAATAGTTCCAAAACTCTTAGATAAACTTCCAGAGGTTCCGTACATATGTAGCACCCCAGAAAATAATAAGTCAATTTTCTTAAAACCAATTACACTATCAGAAATAATAGACCTTTCAACCAAAATAAAAAATATACTCAGTAGTGGGGATGATGGAATCCCAGCAAGTATAATGAAACATAGTCTACCTGTAATAAAAAATATTTTGACACTTATAATTAATAATTCCTTAAAATCGGGTATTTTCCCCAAACAATTAAAAACCAATGGTAATCCCTATTTTTAAAAATAAAGGTGATCCAGAGTTACTTGAAAATTACAGACCCATTAGTTTGCTACTGGCTTTCTTTAAAGTTTTTGAATTAGTAATGGTGTCAAAAATCACAAGTTTCATGAAGGAAGAAAAGTTATTTAATAATTTCCAGCATGGGTATATTTCAGGAAGATCTACACAAACAGCAATATTTGAATTCACAACTAATATTATAAATTTTTTAGAGAGTAAACAATACGCACTGGGTATCTTTTTAGATTTAGCGAAGGCTTATGACTGTTTAAATCATGATTACTTAAAAATTAAATTAGAAAAATATGGAATTAGAGGGCCTGCACTAAAATGGATTGTATCATTTTTAGCAAATCGGAAACAGACAGTCAGCATTATGAATAAGGGAAAGCACTTTCAATCGGGAAAAATTAATACCACAGTAGGGATTCCACAAGGAAGCATTATGGGACCACTATTATTTATAATTTACTTAAACGACTTATCATCAGTACCAACTAACACAAAACAAATAATAACAAATTATGCAGATGACTCCAACCTACTAGTGGGAGAGGAAACAATACCAGAGGTAGTGATCAATGGTAATTCACTTTTACAAAGAACAAAGAAATGGTTTTCACAAAACAAGCTGGTACTGAATGCAGAGAAAACTCAATATTATTCAGATCCAAATATAGGCAAATAGATAGACCAAATAATGTTTCCTTGTGCAATCAAGAGCTGGATTTAAGAAATAGCACAAAATTTCTTGGAGTCCATCTGGACGAATATCTTAGCAGGTTGAATTACATAGATAACCTTTCTATTAAGTTAAGTAGGTTAGCATATGGGTTTCGAATCACTAGTAAATATTTGCATAAAAACTCTGTCAACATAATTTACTTGGGTAGTTTTGAAGTGGTATGTAAATATGGCATATTGTTTTGGGGTGGAAGCTCAAAAGTTACAAGAATTTTTGTAATACAAAAAAAGAGTGTTAAGAACTATAAACAAAATGAGTTTCAGAGAGTCATGTAGGTCAATTCTTAAAGAAAACAGCATAATGACAATATATGGGCTATATGAATGTCTATTGTTCATAATGAAAAATAAAAACAAATATATCAGTGAATTAATACCAGTTTACAATACAAGAAGCAGGGAACTCATGTATCCATATCACCGACTCACATTAACAGAGAAAAACTCTCATTACATGTGCATAAAATTGTATAATGCATTACCAGAGAACATAAAAACCATTAAGAGTATTAAATGTTTCAAAAAACGCATACGAGAATTATTGATTGGCATGGAACCTTATAGGATGTTGGAATACCTAAATTATAACTTTAATTAAGTCATCATTAGATAGTAAATTGTGACATCATTTCACCATAATGTTATTTATGTTTATACATTGTCAACATTATTTTTGAAAATAAAGATTATTATTAGTACAAATTAGTCTAACAAAATATGTCATAGGATACTGCGATTCTAATTGGGGCTCAGATACTGAAGATGAGAAATCATACATTGGATATGTATTTAAATTAGGAAACTCACTTATATCATGGAATTCCAGTAGTGTAATAAATACCTTTTAAACAAAAATACAATAATAGACATTGTGGTAATGTATTATTCAGACATACCTGGTATTGTAGCATTCAGATCAGGAAGTATGAATGCTCCATAGTCTGTTCTATAACAAGGAGATACACCAGGCACCAATGGATAAACCCATGTCCCTACTTGCAGAATAGCTTTAGGAGCATTGGGCTCTGTACCTAAAAAAATTACTTGACTTCAAAACGCACCTACAAGATAAAAACCCTTACCTTCCACTAAAGATATTTTCAAAGTTTCCGGTTGCAAAGTAGACAAAACTTCTGCGCTAGGCGAAATGAAATACACTCTAACATTATCATGAACATAAACGACTTCTTCTTTTAAGTTTTGATTGGGATCTACACTCAGTTCTTGTAGAGCTGTTGCTAAATCTTTATAAGTTCTGGGTCCTTCGTCATCTGAAGAGGCCATAGCTTCGTCGTATGAAGGAGGATCTTCGATGGAAATATCCGATTCAAAGTTATACGAGCCTTGAATACAATTTATTCGCGTTAGGACTTCGGCCCTTGTTTTTTTAATTTTTTGTATCATTACACATGCTTTTTCCCATGTTATATCTGGATCTTCTGGACATTGGACTTGTATACTCAATGCCTCGTCAACTAATCTAATACCTTCTTTGTATTGTTCAATAGCCTATTAACAATTTAAATATCCAACTAAGTATACAATAATATAATTTTAAAAATACTTACTTCCTTCGGTTTTTCGCGCTCTTCCAAAGAAATCGCTTGATCGATAGCCTTAAATGCTTCGTCATGTTTGTTTTTGATGAAATGATAAGTTTTTTCCCAAGAATATGTTGGTTTTTTATTAGAAGTATTAGAAAACATCGCCATAAAGTTAGGTTATGTTATGAAAAATCACTAAATACACTAATCAAACAAAATCGATAGATATGTGTACCGTTTTTCCTAAAAATACAAAAATTTGACGTACAACGCGATAAATTATAATTTTAATTTGGACTTTGAACCAACGGATACTTTGCTGCAATCGTTAAGTAAAGTTGTGAAATACGCAAAATTAATTACATTAATAATATTTAAATTTACCGCCTTATTAGACAATTCTAGAATATTGTGTCCTGCATTTCTATTGGTCGATGCTAGCGCCACATGGTGGCCCTTAAAGTTTTATAAAACCACAAACTAAATCATTTAATAAGAAGCGAACTCCGACTATTTCTGCTACAGTAAAAATGACAATCGATTTTCCAAATTTGAGCCAAGTTCAGCAATTCCACGGTTGGAGTATGTCATGGAGTGGTTTTATGTCACTGATAGGAATAAACTACTGTAAAAATATAAAAAATGGGAAGGGTAGGAAACCGAGTTAGAATACATGTGCGAACTTTTTTTTATTTTATTTTATTTATTTACGGAAAATCTCCTTTTACAAAATAATTATTATCAGTAGATATTTTAAACCTAACCTTAAGTATCACACAAAAAAGAAAAAAAACTTAAATATCTTAAATATCACAAAAAAACTTAGAGCTGATGCTAACTCGCTAAGGACCGATTCCACCGTTGTGTTAAACACAACGGTGGAATCGACCCTTAGTACTCCCTCAGCTGATTTTTAAACATAAACCGACTAACTCCCAAAAAGTCAGTGTGTCTGTTAATTTCATTTCCTTGCCTTTGAAATCTGGTTAAAGAACTGCTGAGTCCGTAGTTCGTATGATGGAATCCAATTGAAAATAATGGGTTCTCTCTAATATTTATGTTGTTTAATCTAAAGTTTATTAGTTCCAACATATCCGGACAAGCTATATTCCCTTCCAGGAGGTTGTAAAGAAATAAAAGATCATTACTAATTAACGTTTTCTCAACTGACAATGGGTGCTATGATTGAACGTTTACGTTATCCGTAACGTACATGTTAGGCCGAGTTTTAACATTAACGAGGCAAGTTCGTATGATGGAAAACTTTTTCCAACACATTACTGTTATTTTCCGCTTATTATGTTCTAATTTAACAAATTTCCATCACACAAACTTGCCTCGTTACTGTTAAAACTCGGTCTAACATGTACGTTACGGATAACGTAAACGTTCAATCATAGGACCCATTAAGTCTAAATGGTTATTAAGCTCCCTCTTAGGACCGATTCCACCGTTGTGTTAAACGAAATTTAAAATGACATTTTTACATTAACAACGTCATTTTAATCTCCGCTTAACACAACGGTGGAATTGGTTCTTAGAAAGATAAGGCATATGTAACCTCCACTGACAAGTTCTTAGAAACCTATTTTGAACTGCTTCTAAATTTAAAAAATATGAGTCCGGTAATGAGGTGACTCAGACTGGTGAAGCATATAAGAGGATGCTACGCACTAGTGTTAAGCAAAGGGTTCGGAATGTAGGCATAGAGAATTCCCTAGAGTTCCTGGTCACAAATCCCAATGTTTTCAGAGCTCTACTAATGATGATTCTCATGTGTGGGACAAATGTCAAAGAACTATCGAAGATCACACCTAGATCCTTGATATCACCAACTTTCTCCAAAACAGTAGTATTGATATTATAAAGAAAATTTATAGGGTTTTTTGATCTTGTGAAGGTGATTGAAAAACATTTAAGTGAATTTAAAGACATGCATTATTTAAAGCCCAATTAATAAAATAGTTTAAATCATCCTGTAACTTCAAACAGTCAGATAAGTTTAAGATTTCCATGAATAATTTCAGTTCCTACTATTCGGAACTTACAATATTTAAATCCTGAAGCCACAGCGTTAATAAATATATTAAATAGTAATGGTCCCAAATGAGATCACTGGGGGACACCTGAACTTACATTTATTGGATTCGAAATAAAACTTTTAACTTTGACATATTAAACCCTGGATTGCAGGTAACTTTCTAACCATTTCATTAAGTAGTTTGGAAACCCGAATTTCACTAGCTTCTTATACAGTATGTTAAGTGTCCTGGAATCAAGGGCGGCTCCAGGGGGGGACTATAGGGGCCATGGCCCCCCTTGAGATGAAAATTCTTACCATTTATGGGCCTTTTACTCAAAAAAATATGCTAAAAAGGGAATACCTAAAGGCAATGCCAGCTCCCCCCCACCCCGAAAATTCGTCTTAGAACCGTCCTTACCTGGAACTACACCAGAAGAACGGTATAAAAAAATAGAAATAGTATTGGTTGGAGAGAGGTAAAAGAATATGCGCCATCGCACTAGCGGTAGAAGCGTATTGATCTGTTCAGTCACGGCAGAGCCACCTGATTCACGAGAGTATCTTTTTATTTAACTTACGTGCAACGTGCAATTAACATAATTAGGCGTCTCATCTTCATTTCGACGGATCCATGAGTTAATATTTGTATGTAGTTGTAGAATAGACTTTACTGAAGCAGTGGCGACTGAAGCAGTGGCGGCTTGTCCTAAGGGGCCAAAGGGCCTTGGCACTGGTGCAAAATTGTAAATATTTTGGTCTCTAAAAATATTTCTTTTTATATTAATTACAATAATAATTATTACAATTGTCGGATCAAATTATGGCTAAACGTTTTATAACCTAGAACAAAGTAAATCTTGCTTTGATGTTTTTTTCCCCTTAGGTTATTTGTATTCAGGTACTTTTTTACATTATTTTGATTATTTTCACCAATCAAAAAAAATACACTTTATTTCACATTGGGTTTGTTCCAACAACGATCATAAACCAGTGATAGCCACCAGGATTCGGAGCAGTAGATTATTAGGACCCCAATAATATACTGCGCATAATCCTGATGCCAATAACTGGTTTCGGATCATTGTTAGAACAAACCTATTGACTTACATAGAAAATTAACGTCACCAACGTTTGACCCGCCAACTACAGTCAATTTGGCAAACTTTATAAAAAGAAGGACGGAAATTTGAAATTTGTTCATTGTCGTTTCGCCTCCTTCTCTCTAGTCTTCATAGTCATGTACTAGAGAGTAGCGTTCGGATTAGCCAGGGGCTGGAACGGGACAGGAACGGAGTTTTTTTAGGATGCTTTAAAATGATATTTAAAGCTTGTTGAATTATCACTAATCGGAATAAAGAGAACAATAAAAGGGTCGTTTGGCGTTAAAAGAGTGTATGAAATTTGTCCGAACTTACCTACTGCTCCGCGAAAGCTGGATATTTTTTTAAATCCTTGATTTTCGGGTCCGCGAACGCTTTAAATAGAAATTTGCATGCTCATCTGTCGTGGATCGATGACAAGCTCCGCGAACAAAGCTATTGGTATTCCCTTCTTTATTTTCTATGGCCAAGCGCATGGACATTTTGACTTTTGACAGCCGGTTTTTTCTGTCATTTTAATTCATCCATTTTGTGCTGTCGCACGTGAAGATCAAAGTGCTTGAATAGAAAAAAAACCGAAAAAAATGTTGTCAGCGGCACGGGCCATTAGCAGAAAAGCCGTCGATTGTTCAAAATTAAGTTTCGAAAAAAGCGGAACCAAAAATTTCAGCCATATTTTAAATAAGGTAATTTACATTGACTGTTGAGTTTTTATAGATTTTTTCTTTTTTTATGGTTAAATACCGCATGTAATGTTACATAATCGAGTTAATGATATTTTTGAAAATGTGTAATAGTTTTTTTTTCGAGTAATATTGCTTGTTTAATAGTTAGAAAGTGAGGTTAAAACTTCCTTGGACATTGCACAACTACGTATTATAATACCTAGATAAGAACTTATTAATTATTAAAATTTAATTTTCAGAGATACCCACTGTACTCTTTAAGTCCTAAATATGACAGTCATTTACGAAACAAGTAAGTTTTTCATCCAAACTTACAACCACAAAACAAATTTTAATAATCACCAACTTTTAGATCTGAAGGAGTTAAAGGTGCCGTTATCGGTATTGATTTGGGTACCACGAACTCCTGCGTGGCCGTCATGGAAGGTAAACAAGCCAAAGTAATTGAAAATGCAGAAGGTTCCAGAACCACACCTTCAGTGGTTGCTTTTTCAAAAGATGGAGAACGTCTGGTTGGTATGCCCGCTAAACGGCAGGCAGTCACTAACTCAGCCAACACATTTTACGCCACAAAACGTCTGATTGGAAGGCGATTCGAAGACGATGAAGTTAAGAAAGATATGTAAGTGTTTCTTAATTCTTTTTAACCAGTTTTTACGGAAGCTGTGAGAGATTGTATATTAGTAGAAGTAAGTATATATAGTGTGGATAATCTAATGAGTGTTCCCATTTAAAGATTTTTGACATATTTAGTGGGGGAGCAATTTAAAGATTGAGTACATTTTCTTTTTCTTATCTCTGCATCTACTTTGGTATTTACACAAAGTGACCCATATAAGGTGGAAGCACCCCTGTGGATTAGGATCATAGAGGGTCAAAAAATCTCTCACAAATCTTCAATAACGGACTATATAATAATAAAATTATTTTTTTATTTAGGTAAGCCAAAAAAAAAGAAACCCTGGATTCTTTGTAAAAGTTGTCAAATATTTTTTTCAAATCAATCCATGCATTACTCTGTAAATCCAGTTCTTAAAGTCAACAGAATTCAGTTATTTTTTAAAGAAGTAGGTATTTGTTTCCATCTTAAATTGGTACACTATATAATTTATTTACTCAATTAATTTTATTTTAGTAAAAAAAAATACAAATATAAATTCATAATACATTTAAAAGTAGTCTTAAAAATATTGGTTGTTCTATACAGCTCTATCAGAATTATTTATTTATCAATGAGCAACTGCCCAATGTTATGTCTACCATCTGTAGATGTATTTTTTCTATTGGTTATTGACTACTATCGATAAGGATCATTTACAAAGATTGAGTTGGACAGTACCAAAATAAAAGAACAGTTATATGGGTCTTAGACCATTTGGTTACTCAACACCCAATTAAAATATAAAATACAAGTTTAATAAAAGGGAAAATTTCAAACCTAACCTACACTTGGGGAAATGTTGAAAGATTACCATAAAATTAACATAAACAAGAATAAATAAAATATTTAAAAAAAACTCTTGTAACTAAGTTAAATTAAATTATATTAAATTATCTAGATCTAAACACATCAAAATATCACACATGATTTAAGCTGCGATTTAAAGACTTTTTGTTTATGAAAGCAGTCCAACCTGTTAGAATACTGATTAGCAAATCTACCCAACCTTGATAGAAAAGAATTATGTTGACTTAATATTAAAAGGCTGAATAAGCCTTGTTTAGAAGGAACATGAATATTCATTTTTTCCAATAGCTTTGGACTAAGTAGATTGTGGAATGTGGTAAGATGTTTGTGCTTCTGATCTGAAGAGTGGATATATTATGGGAACTTTCAACACTCGGGGACTGCCGTTTTATCAACTTATGCAATTATAATTATTTATTTATTTTATTTATGCAGTATTTTTTTTTTCTTTGATATTAATTCAAGTTTTTTCTTTGACATTAATTCAAGTTACACTTTTTGAGCGTGGTGACCGATAAATTGAATAAATGAGAAGTTAATATTGTTTAAAATATTTTTATTATCTTACAATATTTGTAGGTTATTCAGGAATTTTTATCATTGAAACTATAGGTTTATGGTAACCGAAATAAGAAACATAAGTTTGAGACTTGATATCCTCTAAATATCTGGAAAATACCGCATCAATGGTGGTCCCATATTATTTTGTTGTGGATTCTTGTGGATCATTATTCATTTTCAAATTCAATTTTTCCGAAATTGTGTCTAAAAGATATAGAATCAGTTATGAGCAGTTAGCAGCTAGTCTACACGCATCCGTCTAGTCGCACGCACACAAACACCCTGCCGAACTGAAACGACGTTAGACGATGCACGGCTTTCAACGCCGCACCGCAGTGCCGGTCGGAGTGGGTGTTAGGTTTATTTTCGTTACGGAATTTCTTTTTCGATTTTTTGATTTTTCGATTTTCTTTTATTGAATAAATGAGAAGTTAATATTGTTTATCGCCGCACCGCTGTGCCGGTCGGAGTGGGGGGGGGCGTCAGGTTTATTTTCGTTACGGAATTTCTTGATTCAGTCGCTGCGCTCAAAGCACTCGATAAAAGTTATGCAATAGCTTAAAATGTGTGTTGATCTTTTTCAGTGGCTTTATTATGAACATTGTAGTGGGGGGACCAGACACATGAACAGTATTGTAAATGAGGCCTCACAAGTGAACAAAATAATATTTTAATGGATGATACTTCTAAAAAATCCTTAGCGCCAGCGTTTAATAAAGCCTAACATTTGAAGTGATTTTGAGACTTCCATGATAAGAAATATATTCGTTCAGTTGAATGCAGTACACTTTTTCATTTTGTAGTCGGTGCTTAGAATAGCTAATATCCATGTGGGTGTAAAAAAAAAATATTTGGACCCTCCACCTCTCAAACCTGCCTGTGTAAACATATTTGGTACTTTAGGGCCCCTTCCTATGCAATAATATTTTATCCATTTATACCTTATCTAAAAATATGTGCTTCATTTTTACCTTTAGCCCAGGATTCGAAAATATATCACATGATATAAATCATTTTTAAAAATTTAATTATTTAATTCAAAAACAGTATTGTTTCTTGCAAAAACTATATTTTAAATTTTAACACAAACACATTAACAAAAACCTATATACAAAACAACAAAACCGTTTGTTCTAACTCAAATTAAAAAGAAAAAAACAAAAATAATTAATTAAATAAACAGATTTTAACATTGATATTAGTATATCCTCTTTTGATGAAAGCTAATTTTAAAGAACATATTCGAAATAAATTATCATCAAAATCAAGAAGATATTTTTTAGAACCACATAAAAACACTTTTATTCATGTTTTACTATTTTTATAATTTCCCAATTACAAATAATTCTCAGCACGTATTGTCACAAAATAATTTTCAACAACAAATAAGAACTGTCTCTGGCAATCGCATGTAAAATAGCATGCGCATTGGGTTCCATTCAACGGACATGTCGCGTGCAGCTGCTATGTTGTGTCCTGTTCTATCACACGGACTTCGCAAGTTTTACTTTCTCTCTCGCACATATTTAATTGCTCCGATTTTAAAACTTTAAAGCATGGTATTAGTATTCCATGAACAGTTTTTTGCAGGCAAGCCTATACGATTATTTTCGTAATAAAATTATCTCTCTTCTGATATCAATTTTTATTGGTTGACATATCGGTGTAGTTACCTATATTGACTTACTTATCTGTTCATACATGCTTGCTAGGTAGCCATGAACAGAAAGAAGTAAACAAGCCTACCGAGTCATATTCTCCATATTAAAGGCTATCTGTTAAAATTAAATTTGTTCGGTTAACAGAAAAGTAAAGGTTATAAAAAAAATTGATTAAAATTTAATTAAAAATAGCCATGAACACTTTTTGAATGGCAAGTTCCCATAGGCGTGTTAATAAATCAATAAAATTTCGTAAAAAAATATGTCTCATCTGGTTATCAGATGAGTGAAGGTCGATCTTCCACGGTCTCCTTTACTATAAGTAATTGTTAAAGTTAAATTGTAATTAACAAAATAAAGTGTTTTTTAAGCAATTTAAACTGACATTTAACTAATTTCAATATTAACATTTTTTTTTTTTAAAGGTTAGTATTGAATTTTGGTAATTTTTAGGGATTATGATAGAAGTTTTTTTGACACAAATTTTTTATAATTCTGTAATATTTGTAACATATTTTAAACAATTGAGAAAATGGAAGAAGTGTCATTAAAAAAGTACCTACGGTTCTAAGGTTGAATTAAAATGTGCTATTAGCATTATTTCGTATATTGTAGACCACCAAAAAGAGTTACAAACTATCTACTATCACTTTTCAAAAAATGGGGCTAGAAAATTATAAGTAATTAGTTAAAGTATACCTTTCTTGTCCATTAACTTAATTCAAACTTTTAACACATAATTGAAAAATACCTATTTTTTTCTAATTTATGTAACTTTTAATGGATAATTGAAAAATCGGCTGTTAATTATTAAGTACCAAAATTAGAAGTAAATTAATACATTATTTAAGTTCTAAAATATTCACGTTGCAAACAGCATATTCAGTACTAAATTTAGTTACTAAAAAAATAAATAATTTCTCTATTCTCCCATTTAGTAAAAAATGTGTCAAAATGTTGCATAGAAGTTTTTCACAGAAAAAGTTGACAGTTGACATGACAGTCTTTTATGTACCATTTTATTTTTGGTTAGCGACAACTTTGCATCATTGCCTTGAATAAATTTGGCTTGAGTTTGTTTTGTTGTAGGTTTTATTGTGTTTTTTCGTGATTGCATTGCTGTATTTGGTTGTTGTTAAGTCAACTAGTGTCAAATTTATAATAAAAACACCTTTTATTTCACTTGTCTATTTTACACAACATTTTATTTCTGTGCTAATTTTACGAAATAATATGCTAATGCGCGTGCGCCTGTACTTAAGGTTTATCTTACCCAAACAAAAAATTAATCTTATGGTCAAAAATTTTGAAAAAATCACCCATGGATAAATTTTGAAAAAATCTGGTAAGCCTTAAAAAATGGTTCAAAAATTTTATTAAGTCTTCAAGATATAGGTACATACAGTCTGTTCGCTATACTTACGCGGGTTTCGGATTAACAAAATTATGCAAATTAGTCATTGACAACCAGTTCCAATAAGCCTCTTCCCAAGAAATTAGGTAAAATTGCCCTAATGGTCAGATTTAAATTAAAATAACATTAGGGTAGGTACTAAATTTGTTACAAATATTGCAGTTGAATTGATTCTTTGCAAGTATTGACATTTCATGTATATTGTAAATTTAGTGGAAATTTTAAAAATGCCTAGACGTGTGTTAGATGTAGATAGTCTAATTTGTAGTGTACATAAGTATTTTACGAATGAAAAAGAAAATGGTGGTCCTTTAAAATCGGTAATGTCTGTACAACAACGCGTATGCGATGCTCTAGGAATTAGTGAAACCAAATTAAGAGGAGTATTACAAAATCACAATGGTGAACTACCGAAAGAAGATCACCACAAGACTCGCCCATCATTGAAAACGAAAGATATTCCAGATGGAAAAAAATTTGAAATTCGTGATACCATTTATCGAATGAGGGCCAACAAGAAACATGTGACCTTAAATACAATTTTCTCGGAATTAATAGATAGAAAATTTGACGACATTGGCAGAACAAGTCTATGGCAAGTGATACATAACTTGGGTTTCAAATTTCAAAAGGAGGATAACAGAAAGGCCCTTTGTGAAAGAAGTTCTGTCGTGCACAAGAGAATTAACTTTCTAAGAAAATATTCCAAATTTAAAGATGAAAGGGCCAATTTTATATATTTAAACGAAACATGGATATTTTCTAGGGGTGCAACCAAGAGAATATGGCAAGATGATAACGTAAAGTCCATCAAACATACCGATGTAGAAGGGAAGTAACACATAATTTTACATGCAGGAGGGAAATCGGGTTTTATAGAAGGTGCTGATTTAATATTTTCATCTAAATCAAAATCCAGTGACTATCATGATAATATGAACACATAAATGTTTGTAAAATGGTTGCATGAAAAACTTCTCCCAGGTTTAAGTGAGCCCAGCGTAATTATTTTATACAATGTACCTTACCATTCTGAAGTATTAAACAAAAGTCCAACGAATTCTTGGACTATTGATAAAATTAAAGAATGGTTGACAAAGGAACATATACCAATATATATTAAAATCAGAATTATTACGCTTGGCAAATATACACGCAAAACCAAAAACCTTTGTTGTGGATCAGATTATCGAAAGTTATGGTCATCAAGTTTTACGTCTGCCACCGTATCATTGCCAGTTTAATCCCATCGAATATATATGGGGAATATTATGACAACCATATTGGGCCTAATGGTTATAGTGACGACGCAGTTCGAGAAACTTGGCGAAAAGCACTTTCAATGGCAACTCTAGAAGTGTGACGGAACTGTATATCCAAGTGCGAGAAACTAATAGAATATTGGTGGACTCGTGAAAATAAAATAAACGAAATAAGTCCAATCATAATAACAATTAATGGTGATGACAGTAATGACGATTATGATATTTTGGATGATAATGACTGATTTTCATTTTTGTTTGCAAGTTCAATTTTTTTATTTTTCATTTGAAATTCTCTACATTGAACAAATTTTTATGTTAGAAAATATTTTATTTGAGCTAAATAACCCTCTTATTATACATATACCATATTTTCTGTGTGAAGTGTAATATAAAATTATTAGGTTTATAATAGCCACATTAGACTCCATTAATGAAGAAGTTTAATTCTGCTCTCAATTATACAAAAGATTTTCCATTATTATTTAATTAAAAAGTTGTACATTATTTTTCATTTCATTTAACCAGTTTATTTCCCCAAAGAACAGGTCAAACTTTCGGGTACTTACCTGGAAATACTCATAAAAATTTTAATCCGAAACCCGCGTAAGTATAGCGAACAGACTCTACCTAACATAGACACAACTATTTAGTTTCTTGAATTAATTTAGCCAAGTGCAATATTTATTTTTTATATCGTCTTTAAAAAAACCTGTAATGTAAGTTTTTTGTAAATGCATGCGACACTATCATTCGAGTTAAATCCTCACTGCTACATTAGTCTGACACTGTTTATCAGTACCTCTAGCATTTATAGATATGACATATTTCTATAACTTCAAATTCAATAGGAACAACCTACAAAATAAAACAATTATTCATACAAAATTGTAATAGGGTCAATAAATTATCCATGTTCGAATAAAATATATAATAAAATTGTCATACTTGTGAACCTTCTGGGTACAATGTACAATGAGATTTCTTCACTGGTAACTACAATCTAAGATCTGTTTAAAGTTAGGTAGTTTATATTATTGTAATAAGAGCATATTTCTTGATGGAACTCAGTCACGGTTTACACAGTTTTCTGTTTTAGAGTTGGATATAATAATAAATAATAATAATATGTTTATTCAAATATTTTAAAAGTACAAACCTAAATACATAATGATACGAATAAACATGAAACACCGCAGAAACTGAATACAATCAGTTTGTACGCGGGTAAATATAACAGGTTAAAAAATACTTATATAAAATTAAATAATTAAATTTACAATTACTATCTTAACTTTAAAACAACTATTTATTTACTTATTTATATACATTACTTACCTACAAATACAGGACGAAATCAGTTAATATATAAATTAAAAATTAAAAACACATGACTATTTTGTAGAAACTGGAACAAAACGAAATGTAAACATAACCTCAAAAATAATAGTAAATGTTTTACCTAGAGCTTGGAGACGTGTTTTGATAACAATCATTCAATTGACACACATACTTCCGATTTATTAAATTCTCAGTTTTATTTAAACAGGGTTTTTAAATAAACAATTAAAATAGTCTTATGGTGAATTTTAGAGTTTTACAGCTTGATTGCAAAAATTAAGATAAAATAATGTAGAGAGGATATAAACACTATTTTGCGATATGACAAGTGAACGCACTTTGAGTCGTATTTTGATTAATTTGACGTTAATAATTTTATATTTGAAGATTGACTGAATGAAAATGTTTTTATATAATTTTAGTTATGCTATTTAAAAAAAAAATCGTATTTATTCTTACTAAAACTGACTAACTCCACTTGCTCGAGTTTGACATATGACGTAAAGCTTTGCGGACACTTTTAGTATCATCATAGCATCTCCTCTTATTTTATATCAATGATTGAAAAGTTCGTATGCCCCCGCCCTACTTTGTGACGTCACTGTCTGCGTTGCGCAAATTAAGCTGATTTAACTGATTTTATATTTGTTTCGCGTGTTAACGTGTGACATCTCTTTTTAGGTAAAGATTTTCGAGAACACTTCTTACTCCGTTGGGCTCACTTATAAAAGAGCGTCACGGAAACGCGATTAGCCAGAGCGAAGTGGCGTACCCAAAAATAGATAATACATATGAAAACAATAAAATTATTAAAATTAAACCAATGGAGAAACCGCCCCTGCATTTCTACTATGCTGACTCCATCTCGCGTTAGCGTAACGTAACTTTTGTAGGGTAATATAAACCTTAATTTAGTATTAAAAATTGGTATCGTTATACAGAAAAATTTAATTTAAGTTCTAAAGTTAGTACTTAATAACTTAATTTAGTTCTAAATTTAGTACCTAATTTAGTCTTTTGACAAACAGCTTTAAGATTGTTGGTCCCTTTACTTGTGGACCTCCTGGGTAAAAATATTTGGCCTTTACCCTTTAAGCCTGCCCATGTAATAATATTTATTTACAACCATATATGTAATGTTGTCATTACTAACGTCATTGAAGGTTGGGAAGTGTCACATTACTAAAGACCGGACATTTTAATCGCGTTCAAATAATTGGTTTTAATCACATAGGCGTCTCATTCTGGGTTCGCTATTTAAGACGGCAGACAGTGCGGCAGATTCTAATACTATCAGGACAAACCTCTTTTTTTTATTAAAACAAGATAAAAAAAGTGTACTGATATATACATAGACATTAAAACTAATACAAAAAAGTGAGATTTTTTTTTATCATGTACCTATATTCTTTGTCTTTTGAATCATTTTCATTAAACAAATTTAATGTTTTCTTCTCACCAACGCCGAGGATATGTAGGATATTTTACAAAAGTTTTTAGTAACCTCAGATCCTTTAATTTGTGGCCTGAGAAATTTTCCTTAAAAAAAAATAACTTTTTTGATGAAGATGTTAAACTTTTCATAAGCGAGTTTAAGGTGTAGTAATGTAAACGATATTCTGTATGATATTTTTTTTATTATTATCTCTTATATAATTACAAAATATCTATTCCTCAATATTTTGGCGTGGTACACTACTCTCCTGCCTAAAATGAGGATCGAGGACCCCAGCTGCCTCCCCCGAATTTGTTATTTCCTCCAGAAAATTGGAAATTTCTAGCCTTAGCTGGTCCCGATTCATTGTTGGAGAAATTGCATCGGGGCCAAATATTAGGACTCTACGAGCGTTTGGACTAAGACGCTGTAGAGAGGGCCTAAAATGAATGTCAAATAGGCCCATCATATGTTGTCTTATACTTTCTCGATCCATTGTCGGTTAGTTGCCGGTGATATTTTTATTCAAATAAAGTCAATCCTTATATTATATTTATGAATATTTTGGCTTTTATCGATACCGTACATACCGATTTTTTGTAACAAAACATTTATGTTTTTATTTCCTGTGGATATTATGGTACTTATACACGATGAGACAATAAAATAAATGTCTGTTAAATTTCTGTAATGTATGTATTAATTCAATTGCTCACTCTATATAGGTATCTGTTGGTTGAAAAAATGTAAAAAGATAACAAAGAGTCGATAAACAGGAGATTTGAGAAGAAAGTGTCTTGTAAAAATATCACTAGATTTTTCCAATGAGTATATTTGTTTAGTTCAAAGGGAAAAGTGATAGAAACTGGAAACGTAAATATGGAAAATTTATTATCGGACTTTGATTGTTTTCGTCGTTTTAATGACAACAAATTATACTGCCGCAATTGTGATCAGGTGTTAGTTTTTAATGGAAAGTCAAGTATGACACAACATGTGAAAACACAAAAACACATGCAATCTTTAGAGGGATGTCCAGACAAAATCTTTTATGAAGATTTATGCAACGCATTTGTTTCTGCAAATATTCCATTAACAAAATTAAATAATACAATTTTCAAAAATTTTCTTTGTAAATATACTAAACGTAAAATACCGGATGAATCCACAATTAGAAAACATTATATTCAAAATCAGTACGATAAAGCAATGACGGCAATAAAAACGAAAATTTCCAGCAAATATATTTGGGTTAGTGCAGATGAAACGACTGACATAAAGGGTAGATGTGTTGTTAATGTTGTTGTAGGATTATTAAGTGCTGAAAATACTTCACAACAGTATTTAGTTTCTAGTGTGTTTCGTGAAACTGTGAACGCTGAAATGATTTATGAAATAGTGAAACGTGGATTGAACAATGTAATTGATAATGACGTTTCAAAAGTTTTATTGTTTATTTCAGACGCGGCAAGTGTAATGTTGAAAACAGGGAAACTATTACAAGAACATTTTCCAAACATGCTGCATGTAACTTGCCTTGCTCACGCGTTACACCGAGTTTGTGAGTTTATCCGTGACAGCTTTCCAGACATTAATTCGTTGATTAGCTGTTTTAAAAAAAATTTGTTAAAAGCACCGTCCCGAGTTTCTTTATATAAAGAAATATGTCCGAATATCCCCCTACCTCCACAACCAGTTATTACACGATGGGGAACTTGGTTACAGGCTGTGTTCTTTTTTTCGGAGCATTTCGACAGACTAAAAGTATTTATTTCCAACTTATCAGAGGACGCTCTCTCTATCACTCAGTGTAAAGGTTTAATAACAAAAACAACTTTGCAGTCGGAGTTAAATTTTCTTGCGACTTATTTTTCGTGTCTCCCAGAAACTATAAAATTCCTTGAAACCCTTAACTTACAATTATCGGTTGCTATGGAAAAATTTGAATCGACATTGTTACACTTAAAAAACGTAAAGTGGCCCTTACAAGATAAATTTAACCATAAAATAGATTGTGTTATTAAAAGAAATCCAAATTTACAGACTCTGAAACAAATCTCCCTGAACAATTTTAACGATTATGAAACTGCTTTAAAATATTGTGATTTTGTTCCACATTTTTCATTTGCTCCTGTAACGAGTTGTGACGTAGAACGATCGTTTTCTAGGTTTAAAGATTTATTGACTTCTAAAAGAAGTAATTTCACTGAAGACAATTTAGAAAAATATGCAGTCATACAAACATATTTTTCAAATGAAGAAGATTGATATTAATTTGTATTGTATATATTGTATATAATTGTATATTTGCTACTTTAGGATAAAGAGTGTATATTGGAACACTCTAAACATAAAACTAATGATGGTGTATCCTCGTTGATATATTTATTAGTCAATAATATATTAACAGAAAAAGCCAACAACATTATCCCACAACACAATAAAAAAATAAATAATAATATCATTTGTAATTATATAATAATATCCAACCAAATTTGAACTAAAATTTAATAAAATAATTATTGCAATGTAAATGTAATAATAAGCCCGCCCCAAATGTTACGCCCGGGCGATAAAAATCCAATATCTTATCTACTGTGTCGACCAGTTCAGTAAATAACTTGTTTTATTCAGAATGTATTATTCAAATCGAAGGTCCGCTCTTACCGTTACTTCGCTGATAAGAATAAATTAAATTGTCCGGTCTTTACACATTACACACCTCTACTTCCCGCCTTCATTTCATCTATTCTAGATGAATATTTTTTATATTTAAAAAAAATAACACATTTTTTGACAAATTTTATAATACCTATTTAATGGCAAACAATAAAAAACAACAATGAACTAAAATACAACAAACTACTTATTGATATTTATTATTCCCGAATTTAATATCCGGCTTTATCTGACATTTATTTATATTGGTGACAGTTGTTTATCCCGTAATCACAGTAACAATATATTTACTTGATTATTCTGAGAAAACCGCGCGCTTGGTAATTTGTCGTTAAATGTAATATTTTAGGTATGTTCAGAACGAAACAGAGATTTATTAACTTTGATCGAAATATGATGGTTGTAAAAACAAACCTCGGTAGGAAGTTTCATTCCTGTCTCGAGATCATAGCTAACCTCACGACAGGAATGAAACTCTTCCCACCTCGGTGTGTAATATACTATTGTGTGCTTTAACATTTTTTTCTCCTAATATCAAATTAGATACCAGCTCCATTCTATAGTTCGAAACTGAATTACTGCAAATTTATTAAAAAGGCACTAAATAAATACCTAGCACCGACACATTAGGATACTGTTGAGTTGGTTGCGATTAAAAACATGTTTTAATTCGAATAATAACTTATTTTATTTAAAAATATTAAAAACAATAAATTAATGCAAATACATAAAAATTAAATTGTTTATTTTAAGCCACGTGTTGTGGTTCCCATGGCAGTTACTGATATATTAAAATGTTGAATTAAAAAATGTCTATTCAGTGCATGGTTTCTAACAAATTCAGTTGACTCTGCAGAAGCATCGAAAAGGGGTTTTTGGATAGTTACCGATACGATTATATTATAGTATTGCTTTATGATATCATCGTTATTAATCAAATGTTCCTTTGATTATACAAAGGATACTTTTTAGTCGATTAAAAATTGTTTGAAGAACGTTTTTGAAAATAATCTGTGACCGAAACGTCTACTTTACAGGAAAACACTTTCATACAAAATCGTGAGGGCTTCGAATGGCGACGCTTGGATTCAGGCCAGCGACGGCAAAATGTATTCCCCCAGCCAGGTAGGAGCGTTCGTTTTGGTCAAAATGAAGGAAACCGCCGAGGCTTACTTGAACACCAAAGTCAAGAACGCCGTTATCACCGTTCCGGCTTACTTCAACGATTCCCAACGTCAGGCCACCAAAGATGCTGGTCAGATTTCGGGTCTGAACGTATTGAGGGTCATCAACGAACCAACCGCGGCTGCTTTGGCTTACGGAATGGATAAAACTGAAGATAAAGTGTAAGTTAAAATAGTATACTATTGATAGCGTTGAATTTTAATTTTATACTTTTCAGTATCGCGGTTTATGACTTGGGTGGTGGTACTTTCGATATATCCATCTTGGAAATTCAAAAAGGAGTGTTTGAAGTGAAATCTACCAACGGAGATACGTTCCTTGGCGGCGAAGACTTCGACAACATTCTCGTCCACCACTTGGTGTCGGAATTCAAAAAGGAGCAGGGCATCGACATCACTAAAGACCCTATGGCTATGCAGCGGCTGAAGGAAGCTGCCGAAAAGGCTAAAATTGAGTTGTCGTCTTCCGTTCAAACCGACATTAATCTACCATATTTAACGATGGACGCTTCCGGTCCCAAGCACATGAATCTCAAGTTGTCGCGATCGAAGTTCGAGAGTCTCGTCGGGGATCTAATTAAGAGGACGATCCAGCCCTGTCAAAAAGCTTTAAAGGACGCTGAAGTGTCCAAGAGTGATGTAGGCGAAGTTATATTGGTCGGCGGTATGACCAGGATGCCGAAAGTACAAAGCACCGTACAGGATATATTCGGTAAACAACCCAGTAGATCAGTCAACCCAGATGAAGCAGTTGCCGTTGGTGCCGCCGTACAGGGTGGTGTACTAGCTGGCGACGTTACTGACGTCCTTCTCCTCGATGTCACTCCACTATCTTTAGGTATCGAGACCCTAGGAGGTGTTTTCACCAGGTTAATCAATAGAAACACCACAATCCCAACCAAGAAGAGTCAGGTCTTCTCTACCGCCGCAGACGGTCAAACCCAAGTCGAAATCAAAGTCCATCAAGGTGAGCGCGAAATGGCCGGCGACAACAAACTTTTGGGCCAATTTTCTTTGGTCGGCATCCCTCCAGCACCAAGAGGCGTACCCCAAGTCGAAGTCACCTTCGACATCGACGCCAACGGCATCGTCCACGTCTCGGCCAGGGACAAGGGTACAGGCAAGGAACAACAAATCGTAATCCAATCTTCCGGCGGGCTCAGCAAGGACGAAATCGAAAACATGGTCAAGAACGCCGAACAGTATGCCAAACAGGACAAGGTCAAGAAGGACAGAGTGGAAGCTGTTAACCAGGCTGAAGGTAAATATAGGGACAAACCAGTCGACGAATGCGAGTCAAACTTTATAAACATTTTTTCAGGTATAATTCACGATACGGAAACGAAAATGGAGGAGTACAAGTCGCAATTGCCGCAAGAGGAGTGCAACAAATTGAAGGAGGAAATTACCAAAGTTAAGGATTTATTGGCGAAGAAAGACGAGACCGATCCGGAAGAAATACGTAAAGCGACGAGTACGTTGCAACAGTCGTCGTTGAAGTTATTTGAAATGGCGTACAAAAAGGTTAGTGACAGTTTATCTATATAAATTTTTATGTCGAAATTATTTTTTATAGCTTTGGTAATGGGTCTGCGTTAATTTGCAATAAAGTTCGTTTATTTTGAAAACACTTATAATAAATTTTGACTAGCTCTTGGATATTTTATACCAACCATTACTTACTTTTAATCAAATCAAAAATCTGATGTGTCCAACACATGACTTTCCTATCTAGTTAACCTATTGCAGCATCTCTAAAAATGTTTAGAGGATAAACTAAATATATACATTTTCCACATACATCCACCTCCAAACATATTTCTATAGATATTCATTGAAAACGAAAATACTGAAAAATTTAAATTTAACACTTTTCCTCCAATTTTTCCATTACGGTCCATTTTAGAAAAGTCATTTAAAAACAAAAATTATAAAGATCGATATCGCAAACAACTTTTAGTTTAACAATTTTCTTAAAAAACAGAATTTTGCACATTTTGTCAAATTTCTCGAATACGGACCATTTCAGGAAAATTTGACATAAAACAAAAATTATAGATAATAATATTGTAAGTAACTTTTATTTGAAGAATTTTCTTCCCCAAACGTAAATAACGAATATATTCCATAAAATATAAAAATGACCACCAATAAAGTACCCCCCCCCCCCCCCGAATGTTCCGACTCTGTCCAAACCCTAATCAGTTCACCTCAGGTCGAAATAAAACTTAAGTTTAAAATTTAATGTTTTTTCCTTTATCCGTTTTTGAGTTTTCTTCAAAATTCGAAATTTACACATTTTCTCAAATATCTCGAATACGGTCCATTTTAGAGAAATTATGTATAGAATAAAAATTATAAAGAATTATATTACAAACAACTTTTATTTGAACAATTTTTATAAAAAATTATTTTTTTTACATTTTGTCAAATTTCTCGAATACGGACCATTTTAGGAAAATTTTGCATCAAACAAAAATTATAGATAATTATATTAGAAGTAACTTTTATTTGAAGAATTTTCTTCTCCAAACGTAAATAACAGATATATTCCATAAAATATAAAAATGACCACCTATAAAGTACCCCCCCCCAGATGTTCCGACTCTGCCCAAAATCTAATCAGCTCATTGGACGCTAGAACAAAGCTTAAGTTTAAAATTTGGTGTTTTTCTGTGTATCGGTTCATGAGTTATGCGTTATACAGACACACACACAGAGACACACACACAGACAGACAGACATCATCGCGAAAATAGTCAAAACGGATTCAGGGGACCTCAAAACGTAAAAATCCGTCGAAAACTCGAGGTCGAAAAAAATCATGATTCCTATACTTTCCTTATATCTGTATACAGATAGGAAAGTAAAAAAGAAATGAACACATTGACCATATGGTTTTCTTAGTCTTGAATTCGGCTTTTCTAATAGACACTTTTGGGGAAAATAGTTGTCAGGAAAGAAAAGGGCGCCAATAATTTTCTTTGTTTATTTTTTAAGAAGCAAGTTAATTATAAACTATAGCTTTATCAAATAGATAATTTATTTAAAATTATATATAATTTAAGTAAAAAGAGAATTGTTGTAACTTTTAAAAATAAGATTCAACATAAATATAAATGAGTTTGTTTATTTTAGTAATTGTGAAAATGCAATTTTGACAGTGGATTAATATTATAAAAATATAAGAAAGAGGATAATTTCCTATAATTTTAATGCGATTTCGTTAATTACAGATGGCGGCGGAAAGGGAAAGCAGTAGCGGCAGTGGCCAGCAGACGGATCAACAACAACAACAACAACAACCCGACGACAAACAGCAGTCAGATGAGAAACAGAAGAAGGAAGAAAAGAATTAAACTCTGCGCCGCTTCTTTATCGTTTACAATTTATACAAAACATTCTAGTGTAAATACCAAACAAATAACGTGATGTACTTTCGTCGAGGGTTGCGGATTTTTTGTAGTGCTGCCGCCTTCAAGACGGGAAGTTTTTCTCTTTTTTCCGAGAAAGATTCGTAAAAATTGCGGTTTGGCATCTATGTAGCAATTTTTCATTTTTCGACGGGAGATTCGAAATTTATAAAACTTCCAAACATGGGACTGATCGACGCTCTGAAAGCTTTTGGATGAACGGATGGATGAATGAATGTCAAATGTATGAATCGTAGGTAAACAGTTATATGTCGTGTTTCATAGTTTTCACTATTTTTACGAGATGTGTTATGAGTTTCTGTTAATTAAATATAATAAATTTCTTATAAAAATCGAAAAAAATATGGTTTTAATTTCGTTTCCCACTGTTTTAACTGTTAAGCTTTTATTTTTTTGGTTGAGCTCTCTCTGTCTGAGAGTGAGTTCGATTTGATTTTAATGGAATTAAAAGAAAAAAGTCATGATAATGTTGGCAGGTAAGTTGACTAATAGGAAATTAGTATTATGCATTGAAACAAAATAAAGAACATTTATGAGCAAGTAGACGCATTGTAGAGTTTGATGTTTTCGGTCCAACCACGCTAGTCTAACATACGAAGTAAGGTCGACCTTCGACCATCTTCTTACCAGATAATTTTTTTTTTAATAAATAAAATTACGTATTTTAAATATATTTATTTTTATTAGGTGATGTGACGAAGTCACTAAATTTTCGTATGTTTGTTTCCTTGAAATTCCCGTTTTTGAATATTTTCGAGAGCCCTCGTTTAAAATATATTGGTATTTATCGAAATTCTAATCCGGATTTAAACATTCAATTTCATGTAAATTATCTAGATATATTCAGCAGGTGTCAAAGGGCATTTTTAATTTCCTCTGCAAGTAAACATTAAAACTGGAGATGCATGGGCGAAGTTACGTAATCAGATCTAGGGGGGCTAAAGCCCTAGCCCTACTCATCTAATATAATATGTAATAGTTCTAGTAGTAAGAGGTTTATTAAAGTTAAGTAAAAAATTCTGGCTAATCTATAAGTATGGATAATATATCGTATATAATATACCGGCTGTTCAAATTAAAGTGTTACAGTTAAATACCGCCGAAAATATGAATTTTAGAAAAAAAAGTTTCAGACAAAAGTTCTATAATTTTTTGGGGGAAACATTTTGGCTAAATTAATTTTTTTGTAGCTGACCATAATATGGCCATATCGAGGTGGACTTTGTTTTTTTAAATGGGAATCCCATTTTTTTCTTATACAGGGTGGCTCACGCTCAACGGGACGGAGCTTTATGGGAAAACGACCAAAGATATAAAAAATTCGTTTGGGAGGAATACGTAGGTTACAGACGGCTACAATTTAAAATTTGTTAGATGTATACAGGATGTCCCACATAAGGGAAAATATACAAAGTTATATTATTTTTAATGGAACACCCTGTTTTTTATTTTAGAATTAAAAACTACATCAAAAATAATGTCAGTTAACTAAAGGTTCCCTATTACTATTATTATTAGTTTTCGATTTATTTGAATTTTTAAGGAAAAAAAATCCCAGAAATTGTTTACTCTTGTTTGAATAATTTTTAATGAACTAATTTTTTTTTCTTATGTGGGACATCCTGTATACATCTAACAAATTTTAAATTGTAGCCGTCTGTAACCTACGTATTCCTCCCAAACGAATTTTTTATATCTTTGGTCGTTTTCCCATAAAGCTCCGTCCCGTTGAGCGTGAGCCACCCTGTATATTCTTAAAGTACATAAAAAATAAGAAACTTTTGAGGGAGATATTTTTTTTATTGGACTTTTACTTTTTGAGCAACAGTTACTTGAAAATGTTGTGCGAAAAAAAAGTTGGATATTATGGTTAGCTATAAAAAACGATTTTAGCCAAAAGTTTTTCCCCACTGTCACGATTCGTATAAATTTATATTTTTCCTAATTTTAATTCATTATTTAAATAACATCCTGTACATAAAACTTTGTTTAATTATGTCAACAATTTGTTTTAAATAGCAATAATGTGCAAGGTTGGTTATTTAATAATTATTAAACATTAGTTTTAATAACAATAAACTATGAGAAAGTTATAAAGGTAATGTCGAGGGGATGCACGAGGCTTTTTTCCACAGGGAACGGATCCTTCCCATAGGAGGTCCCCCTTGTAGGAGACTCCCTGTAGCAGCTCCAGCTTAGACCTTCATAGTCTAATTTAAAAGTCTATTTTGTATGTCGAAAAATTGCGTTTTAATAGTCGGGCAAGAGTTGTGACGTGTGCCCCAAATATTGATGAGTTGGTAAGTCTACGTTTTATGTATTGTGTACTTATTATTACTTATTATTAAATTGAGCCCGTATTTGTGTATGTCGAGTTAAGACATATTTTGTATAATCGTTGTAATTTTAATATTATATTTGTTTTGAGAAAACTGTTTCCTTCAGCCCTTTTACAGAGACGTGTCAGGTTCTAACATCAAGAGTAGAACCCTTATACAGTTAAGGGATACGAAGCCAAGTTTAAGGCTAAATAGTGTTAATGTAATTGAGTCCCAAATTCATATATTTTGTTATGTAACCCCCGGGACATAGATAGTCCCACAATTATTTAAAACACGTAAATCGTGACATTTCTTTATAAAATCACGCATAACGTGACACCACAAAACTATAAAACTTTCGTCTGAAACATTTTTTTTAATAAAAAGCGGTATATAGCTGTAACGGGCAGACACGAATTGAGAACCAAAATGAAAATATTAAGAAGGGTTTATTTTTGTACCTGAAAATATGACACGAATTGAGGACCAGGCTTCTGAGAAATAATTATAGTAAGTGCACCGAATTGCGGATTAGGGATTAAGGTTGTAATGATGATTCATTGCGTTAACGAGCATTTTATTACTTTACTTTCGAAATTCTAATATATATTTGAAGTGAGTGTTTTGTGTTTAGTTTATTTTGAGCAGTCTTGTAAAAATGAGTGAAATTAAAATGATCTTAAGTGAAAAGGGAAAGTCGTTACTTGTGTGGGATGATTATGAAAAAAAGGTTCTTAAAAGTGGTGAAAAGTTTTGGACTTGTACTGTAAGTAAATGTAACGCAAAAGTATTTACGCTAGGTTCAGATAATATAATTTCTCGAAAAGAAACAGTGCACAATCATGAAAATGACATAAAGAAATTAAATAGACAACTTTTGAGTGTAGCAAGCAAACGGAAAGCTGTAGAAGATATCACAGAACGGCCATCGAAAATCATACACTCTGTTTTAAGGGAAAACAGTGATACAATGGACGCTTTGACAAGAAAAGACATTACATACATAAGAAATAATATGTATTACAAAAGACGTCAAGTCCAAGCACGTTTACCAAGCAATGTATCAGATGTTTTCGATATTTTACCAACATTAAATTTGACAACAATTAAAAATGAACCATTTCTCTTGGCCACTGATAATATTAACAATATTGTAGTATTTTCGTGCTATACTAATTTAAAATTTTTGTGTAGTAGTGACAAAGTGTATCTTGATGGAACATTTCGATATTGTACGAAACATTTTTTACAGTTGTTCACACTTCATATCGTAGAAAACGGCCATTATATACCAGTAGCTTTTTGTTTATTACCGAATAAACTTCGTTTAACATACGAAAGACTTTTCGTTATTCTTAAAGAAAAGTGTTGTAATGCTAATTTAATATTTGTTCCAAAAATTATTGTAGCTGATTATGAACTAGCTATTCACAAAGCAATTTCTGCGCAATGGCCCACCACAAAGATCATTGGATGTAGGTTTCATCTTGGCCAAGCTTGGTACAGAAAAATACAGAGTTTGGGGTTGGCTAAAGAATACCAAGATGAAAAAAGTGCAACTGGAAAATGGATGAGGTATCTTTTTGGATTGTCTTTTTTAAAACCCGAAGAAGTTGGAGAATGTTTTGCTTTGGATTTGGCTGAATTTCAGCCCGATCATATGCATAAAGCTGTGGTAAATTTAGCTGACTATTTAGTAAAGAATTATATTGAAGAAAATTCTTTATTTCCACCAACAATTTGGGCTGAAGCTGTTGTAACTACAGAAAATTCTACCAATGCATGCGAGTCCTTTCATTCTAGATTTAATTCAAATTTCTATTCAATGCACCCTTCATTGTATTTATTTGTAAATGTTTTGAACAATTTTCAAACAGATACTTATATTCGTATTAACAGCCTTAAGGAGTCTGTTAAATGTAACAACAAAATTGTTAGACGAAGATTAAATATGTTAACTTCAAAAATGTTAGAATATAAAAATGGTTCTATAAAACGAATAGATTTTGTAAAATTCGCATCAAATTATCATAAAGTGTATTAAATGTAAATAATATGTATATGTTTAAAAAATTAATTATAAATTGTAAATTGTGCAATAAATATCTATTTTTATCTGAATTCGTACTTTTCTTCAAATTTTGCAAATCCATCAGAAGACAAATAATAATATTATAAATGGGTATAGTGATAAGATACTTCAATTATTGAGAAGTTTGTTCCTCAATTCGTGTCATATTTCCAGGTACAAAAATCTCTCAGTAATCTAGTTAACGCAATGAACCTTCATTACCACCTTAATCCCTAATCCTTAGTACGGTCCGCAATTCGGTGCACTTATTTGGTCTGTGCAGGTAGTGGTCCTCAATTCGAGAACACCAGCTGTAACGCTAGAAGTTGAACACCCGGTATATTTATATCAGGTGAAAATACTGAAAAATTTTCATCACAAAAATTTGCTACATTTTGGAAATCATGGAATAGTAGTTTGTACAACAAGACTGGATATGAAAATCCACTTGAGTTATACACTATATTTTTTCTACGGCACGCTACCGAAAATCTACAAATTTAAAAATTATTTTAAGTTAAGACAAAATAACTAATTTTAAAATAATTTATGAATTTGATTAATTTATAAAATAAAATAAACATAAAAAAATTAACTTCTAGTCCAGATTCAAATCCGGGCTATTTGCATGGAAGGCAGATGCTTTGTCCTCAGCTCCACCGCCACTTTTAGGTTTTTCTCTCCTCGTTTAACTACCTGGCTTGTCAGGGATTTATAACAGAAACTGAACTTTGGCTCCTTTCTTAGTTTCGGCCGAAACCGAAATAGAAACAAGAACTTTATTTTAAGACAATTTCTTATTGAAATTGGCATTATCTTAATGTAATCCTTGTTTTAGACTAATTATTTCATAATAAAAATTTTAGCTACATTTACTTATTACCTATTTATTTATGTGATCAAATAAAGAAGCCATTAATAAATTTAATGGCATAGTTTTTTTTTATTATTTTTGAAATTAAAAAAAGCAAGTGAATTACAAAGTAGCAACCATTTCTGCATCAGCAAAAAATAATATTATAAAGGGAATTATACAGTGCTTTTTAGATAAAAGTATCCACCTTAAGTAACTTTTGAAGGACTGATTATTACAAAAAACAAAAAAATACGTCAATTAATATTCGAAGGGGGAGATATCGTGCCATATTTAAGTTTGCTAAAAAAGTCACCCTTTCACCCCTACTATTATCCCTTCAATTTTTTTTAAATGGCTTGCCCCATTTTTTTTATCCATTTTTGGATTGCTCTCATCGTTTAACTGATTTCAAAAATGTATAAAACATGGGGATTAAAGTAATTAGTTTACGATCTACAGAATTTTAAATTAAAATAAAATTGAATTGTGCAAAACTTTTATTTTAATGATTTTGTCACAAGCGTTTCCAATGACAAAACGAATATTTCATTTTCAAAATTTATTATAAAAATTGTTCAAAATGTCCACCATTTATTTCCATACAATGGTATAACCTAGATTAAAAAGCCTCCCTGACATTACTGAACACGTGTGCATTTGAAATGTAGGCATTCATACTCTATTCTTTGTCGTAAATCTTCTAAAGATTCTGGTTGGGTAGCATAAATTTTTGTTTTTAAATAACCGCATAAAAAGAAGTCTAGAGGTGATAAATCCGGTGATCTAGGTGGCCACTCCATCATCGAGCCTCTTCTACCTATCCAACGATTGGGGAAAGTTTCATTTAAAAATTGTCGTACTGGCAAAGCAAAATATGGAGGCGCTCCATCCTGTTGAAAGACAAGCAAATCTTCAGAAAGATTATGATCATTTTCTATTATTGTTGTAATACGTGGATCAATTACTTCTCTCAATAACTCAAGATATGACTCTCCATTTAAGTTTCCGTCTAAAAAGAAAGGTCCGACTATGTGGTCACCTAGGATACCACACCATACATTTAACTTTTGAGGATTCTGTGTGTGGTATTCACGCACAACATGTGGATCACTCTCTGCAATTATGTCTATTAACTAAACCATTAACTGAAAATGTGCATTCATCCGAAAAACAAAGGTTGTGCAACAAATGTGGATTGTCAGTCAAGCGCTGACTCAATAGTTCACAAAATTCAAGACGACGATCAAAATCATCTTCATACAACTCTTGAACCAATTTAATTTTGTATGGATGGTACTTATGCTTGTGTAATATTCGATAAACTGTGGAAGATGAAACACCTACTTCTCTGCTTATTGTTGTCAGTGACTGTGCTTGTTGATTTTCAAGACTTACTTGTCCTAAAACTGCGACTTCAATTGCTTCGTTATTTACGAGTTCCAGTCGGTTATGTTTTTTATTGCCAACTGACCCGGTTGATGTAAATTTATGCATAAGATCAATTACATACTTATGAGTTGCATGACCTCCTTGGTGTGTTTCGTTGAAAATTCTAGCAACAGCTCGTGCAGAACTGTTATTTTTGTAGTATATACCTACAAGTTCAATTCTTTCTTGTAAACTGTAAACCATTTTCAAATCAAATAAATAAACTCAACAAATCAATGTGCACATGTATCAAAATACACTATAAAAGTAATTTAAATTAATTTTTCAAATCTCCAATACCTTTACCATGTATCATAAAAAACTTCAACAAGTTTTTAGCGGTACGATTAAGGTATATAGGGGTCTATTCTGTAACAATTCCTTTATATTTAACGGCCTTTAAAAATATTTTCTTCTTTACTTCTGTCATTATTTAAACGGATCTTTAAAATACATTAGAGGACTATCTTAAAGAAATCTGTTTAAATAATGACAGAAGTAAATTAAAGAATACGAACATATTTTTAAAGGCCGCCAATATTTTTAAAGGCCGTTAAATATAAAGGAATTGTTACAGAATAGACCCCAATGTATTCTAAATACAATTTTGCTGCAGTCAGTAAGGTGAGATGTAAAAATTTGTCACTCAAATAATGGAACCCTGTAGATCATAAACTAAATATTTTATACCCCATGTTTTATACATTTTTGAAATCAGTTAAACGAGAACAATCCAAAAATGGATAAAAAAATGGAGGAAGCCATTTAAAAAAATTGAAGGGATGATAGTAGGGGTGAAAGGGTGACTTTTTCAGCAAACTTAAATATGGCACGATCTCTCCCCCTTCGAATATTAATTGACGTATTTTTTTGTTTTTTGTAATAATCAGTCCTTCAAAAGTTACTTAAGGTGGATACTTTTATCTGAAAAGCACTCTATATAGGTAATGTATAATTTCAATAAAAAAAAACAAACGAATTCAGCTGATAAAATGTGTTTGTTACTTATTATTAAATTAATATTCATAAGTAAACAGTCTAACGGTGTAGGCTAGAAATAATATTTTTTTCACGTTTCCGCCCAAAAAATTGCACTTCCGATCCGAATAAATTAGGCCAATAGCACTGAAGACTGTTCACTTGGAACACAGAAGAGAAGTTTGTGTGTACGTGCACTGTGCAGGAATGGTACCCGGCACAGTCGCCATTGTGTCGGACACCACCAAGTATGATCGAAAACTCTCGAAAATAGTTTCGCCTTCGGCTGAATTTTCGGCTAGTTTTCCGCTGAAACCGAAACTGTAATTGAAACTCTTATTTTAGGCCGAAGTTGGCCGAAACCATAACCGAACTTTCGGTCGGAGACTACTTGCGAGTATGGCAGGCCTTCGTGAGTAAATGTCAGACAGACGTGTATTTTCACTTAGAATACCAATAGTGCCTGAATTATTTTCGAAATTTTTTTCGAACTTATGAATTTTTTTAAAATAGTCGTGAGTGAGCAAAAATTTACTGATAATAATTTAGCCACGTCTGGTATTCGGTAAGAAAATTTTACACCAAAATATCAAAATTTTAAAACTTGAAGGTGTTTAGTTGGCGTTAAATACCTAATTATTATTTTACATAAAATAAATGTAGTGTATTTATAGCTAGTTATAATTTTTATTAAATAAAATATTAGCCTCTGAAATAGCAAATTTTTAAATCACACTATTGCGTTGCGTCATAATATCATATGCATGAAAGAGCTTTTTAAATGTTAAAAAAAGATTTCAGTATAATTTCTTTACGTACCCACCAAGAGAAAAATTTCCTCTGGTTGTCATGAAAGCGTTTTAAAATAACAGCATTTGATCGGCTATAAAATAGAGGTGTAAAATTATAATATAAATGAAAGCAAAAATATGATATTTTTCCGGTTTTGAAGATGTTGCCAGACTCATTTGCCAATTTCGTTATCATTATCATTATTTACAGTTTATGATTGTATCAATTGATTTGAAAAAATTTTAAGCCTGGAAAAATATCAGCCAATTTTTTTAATCCGAAAATTTTCAGTCAGACTAAATTTCTGAGATAAGCCAGTCTGTTATTTTGATGAACTTTATGTTCTAGTTTAGTAAATGTAAAATATTTATGACAGGGAAAATAAGTGCCAGACTCAAAAATTTTGTTTTTTGTCACTAAGAGAACATATTTTTATATACACCAACTGGAAAAATTTGTACGAAAAAAGTCACTATTTCCTGGATAAAATGTACAATTGCAGAATTAATCAAATGGCACGATTCTTTTTGTTTTTTAATTTCTGTTCTGAAATGTGTGGGTGTGCAAGAAATGTTCGAATTATTTTTGGGGGGGCTAATTTCATTTTTGGGGGGCTTAGCTCCCCCAAGCCCCCCCTTAACTTCGCCCATGTGGAGATGGTATATCCCATTCCGAACTACTCGTAATTCGAACCAGTCCGGTCGTGAGGTATAAATTATAGCCCGAAGGAGCTCCCTCTCTTTCTCTGCCACCCCGTTCTACTGCTCGTCTTAAGTGCCGTACACGGTTAGCAAAAGGTTTTTATTCAAGTATCCTGTACCGAAGCCGCATTCACCGTTATTCCAGGTAAGAACCAAACAAAATTTTACTTTTTATGTGCTGTTGGGCATCCGATAAACGCTTCATTAAGTAGTGATTACATCCCTTAAAACGGGTGCTACTGAAGCACTAGTAGTTCTACTGAAATACGTCGTACTCCAATAAAACACGTTTTTATGTGTCCTGTTTACATTTATATTGTGATCAAGCTCTATTTACTTAAATTTTATAATTTTTCCGCCAGTTTGCCACCACCAAAAAATATTGACCCATACCTGGCTACGCTGACCGGCATAGACTCCAACGGCCTGGACACAGCTCAAATTGAAAAAACCTAACCTAATCAAACACTCCTTAACGTCTGGCCAGTGAACCTCGATCCCAACTTTTACCGAACGTGTCTTGTATTGTGGGCATCTAATAATAAGAAAATATACAATAATAAAATGAAGGAACGACTTCTTGTAAGAAAGAAGAAAGAAAATTTTTAAACCATACCTGGCTACGCCGACCGGCATAAACTCCAACGGCCTGGACACAGCTCAAATTGAATTTTTTTTTAAATATTAGATAAGTACCGACATGCCGTAATTAACGTACAATCATCATGAAATGAAATAAAAAGACGGTTGTCTGTGATTACTACAAATGTTTTCACTTCGAGATCCAAATTTACCTGCTGGCCAGACACTATGTTATTTTTCAGCCAACTTTCACTAACCGAATTATTTCCTGACATGTTTTCTTACTCGATTTGGCAACAGCGCATTTATAGAAATTAGATACATCAATTGTCATTGAAAATAATTTAATGTTTATTTGTTTTTCTAACGAACTAAAAATGAAAAATAAGAAAATTTGATCGTTTATGAAAAAATTTGGTACGGTTTATTGCTCTATGAATGGTCTTATATTGATATTTAGCCGTTTCTACAACAAGAAATCAGTGAAAATGGTTTATTTCACATTTGTTTTATGATGGAGACTCAACAACAAATTTAAGGATTTTAAGGTAATTTTTTTTTTAAATAAGTGTTCGCGGACCCAAAATTGTTATGTATAGTGTGTTTCAAAGTGTCTAGAAACTCTCTATAACATTTCAATAGTTATATCCGCCGTTCAAGTGTCGGCGTATAATACCAAAATTCCTTCTTCTATGATGTTTTCCATGCAATTTTAGGTTGTAAACGTTTTGTCCAACACCTTTTTTACAATTTATCCCAAGCAACACTATGAAAGATTTAAATCTTGGATTTACAGCATTCAGTCACATTGCAGTTTCAGAGATAATTTTAACATGAACATTTATTTATCACAGCACAAACGCATGTGCCTATTTATGTTAACATTAAAATAAAGTGGAAACAAATTGCATAATTTGGTATATAAAAAAGTACAAAATGTTTTTAGTATTAATTCGACATTCGACTACGAGGAATACAGTGGTTCATTCCACTTGTACCATATTGACATTATTATGCACGATGCACGTTAAAAGTTTTTATAATACTATTACGGCAGGACAAACAACCGTGGATTTCGCCAAACGAACATCAGAAAAGTGTTGCCAACTTAAGCTGACTATTATTTCCCCCCTACCTCATCCATTTACCGGGTCTATGTCGCGACCACTTAGATATTCCAGAGGGGTAGTATTCTCGAGTCACGAATATAGATTCGCATGCGAGATTTATGATTTGTCTCACTTGGTTTTCGTTCAACAAAGTGAGACACATTGTAAAACACGTATGCGAATGTCGGTATTCGTGATTCGAGAATACTACCCCAGCCCTGAGATACCCATAGTCACCGCATGCGAGATAAGGTTGTCGAATGGTCAAGACCAAGATCTTTCGTTGCAAATCATGCGCCAAGCTACGCATGCGGGATCACTCGCAAGGCTTTCAAGAATGCCATTTCTCTACTCGCAAACGTCGCCGCATCCGAGATGATGACGAATGTCAGGAATTAGACTCCTTGGGTCGCCAACGATTATTGATATAAATATTTCAGACATAACATTTTTATTTTTATATACATAAAAATTGTCATATTTCGCATCACCTCGACTGCGTTATTCTACGAAAGCCGTTTATCAGCTATGTACGTTTCTTTTTGTTTTTTTTTTGTTCGTTCCGAAGCAGGTGAATAATTCATTTTCTATTATACAGGGAGTACTGTTATTACCGTTTAATTTATTATTTTATTCCCTGGAATATTTCACCCAAATAACAAAAAGTCGTTTTAAAGACGTCTAGCATAAGACATTAGAGATGTCTAGCTTATAATGGTCTTGTAAAGCCTTAAATAAGCAATAAATAAGACGCCTTATTAATGGTCTTATGAAGCTTTAAATAAGCCATAAATAAGATGTCTTATGGAGGACGTCGGGTATCTTGGTTATTAAAATGTAGAACAACCTTGCAGATTATAAAATAATGCAAAAAATAGAATTAAAATATTTATTGATAAAACATCTATTAATCACAGGTCACTAAGAGTTATTTTCTTTGTAGTGCATTCGATTACTCCTCTTTAGCCATAACTGGATTGATTTTTCTCTTCGATTTGTAGTTGCCTTTGTATAGCTCCTAAAAAGAAATTTAATTAAGAGCATCTAGTCACATAAAATTATACTTTGCAAAAGTTAGTAAAAACCGAAAGATTAGTTATCTATAAAACAAAACAAAAAATAATTTTTTAGAATTTTAAATCAAAGAATTTTTATAATCATTTAATGTAATATCAATATGAGCTATTATGCTTAATCGCCTGCTTTAACAATTTTACTTTAACTTCACTCAAAATGGTTATCTGAAAGGGGCTTTTTGATATTAACAGTTCTCAAAATCTCCATAAAACAAACAAAATTGATAATTGACGAATATCTGAATTAAATCTTATATTAAGATATTTACTTTTAAATTAATTTAATTATTCTTACTTAGAAGAAACATGATATTAATGTTATATATATATAAACAAATATTCATTTATTATCTGTATTTCAGGAACGTTCCCAGACAGCACACAACATCTTAAGGCTGTATGTCACGATACTAAATTAAGTACTAAATTTAGAACTAAATTAATGCATTTTTTAAGTACTAAAAAAATTCACGTTGCAAACAGCAAATTTAGTACTAAATTTAGTACTAAAAAAAGTCATTAATTAATTAGATCTTGTTCTATTTTCCACTAAATTTAGTACTAAAAGTGCGCCGAAATGTTGCGCAGAAGTTTTTCATAGAAAAAGTTGACACGACGCTATTTTCTGTACCCTTTTATTTTTAATTAGCGACAATTTTACATTATCGCCTTGAATAAAGTTCGCTTGTTTGATTTTGTAGGTTTTATTGTGTTTTTTTCGTAGTAAAAATACAGCATTTTGGTTGTTGTCAAGTCAACTAGTATCAAATTGATAATAAAAACACCATTTACTTCACTTGTCTGTTTTACACAGAATATTTCATTTCTATGCTAATTTCACGTATTAATACGTCAATGCGCGTGCGCCTATAGTAAATTTAGTACTAAAAATTGGTATCGTTGCAAACGGAAAAAAAAATTTTTAGTTCTAAATTAATAACTTAATTTAGTGCTAAATTTAGTACTTAATTTAGTATCGTGACATACAGCCTTTAAAGACGTCTGTTTTATGTCGTAGTTATGAATGAACGCCTAAAGACCTAAAAAAGACGTTTTAAAGACGTCTTTATAAAGACGTCTTTTAGGACACATAAATAGACGTCTTAAAGACGTCTTTTAAATGCCTATCTATTTAAAAAATATAAAAAAGAATGATAACATTAAAAAAAGTACTGGCTTACTTGTCGTTTCTAATTTCACAAAATATAAATTTATTTTTAATTTTTTTTTATTAATTTACATAATTTACTTATTTTTTCATTTATTCACGAGCATTTGTTCATTAGAGTAAATAAATATTTGTTAACATAAAAATAATAATAATAAATATAACTCTAAATAAAATTAACAATTAAAACATATTAAGACAAATTGAATTACGCGCTCTTTCAACTTGACCGGAACTTGGTTCAACGATCGAAGGGAATGTTTTTATTATGATTTGTCTTTTTTCAACAGTAGAATTTAAACAAGGACGTGTATCTGAATGTGAGTATTATTGGGGTTCCGTGGTTCGTGGCGTTCTGCGTTGTCTTTTCGTTGTCATTTGTCGTTTATGTTGAATATGAAAGCCGAGAGGTTAGTTTTTGTTCGTTTTCGTTGATTTTTTTATTTGTGTCTTGTGCCGTGGGTTACTGTGAATTTATAACCATAAAAGTTTACTGCATATACTGAAAAACCAAATAGAAGAACCCTTATTAGAGTTTTAAGTACGTCTAGGCGTCTAGAGCTGACTTGGAAGCTTCATCGGATGTAAATATATCTGAATTAGAGTTGAAAGTATAGGAAGATTGCCATTCTTTAATCACCCTTAACCCACACTATCTACTAAAAATCCTATTAAAACGAATTTGACAGAGTGAGCTATAATGCATAATATTTTACACAGCACAGTTAAAATTATTGCAACCCAGACTGGATCAGAAGAGCATCAGACAAGATTAACCACCAATGGAGGAAGAATCCAAAAGAAAATAATTTTTCTACATCCGTATTATAATAATGCACTTATATGCCCATAATCCGTTTCATAATGATACCCATTATGATACAGATTTTTCATTACGATACAGATTTTTCATTACGATACAGATTTTTCATTACGATACAGATTTTTCATTACGATACAGATTTTTAATCAATAGAAACCTACAATTTTTCAATCAAGCATGCTGTTTGACGTTTGTCCTAGGTTCCTATGTATTTGTTTTAGTTGTCAAAACGTATTTAATTTTGGTAGATAACTAAACTTCGTTAATTATAATATTAAAATGTCCGATATCAGCGATATAGAAGACTCCTCCACACATATCGGAGAAAGCAGAAAATACAGTACAAAATATTTTGCCGCAAAAATCTAGGGAAATACCAATACCCGAAGTAATACCATTAATTACAATTTTGTAGAATTTTTTATAGAAATACACGAGTAATTATTGTTATTGTGTTCAATACCAATATGAATATAATATTTATAGTTCTTGATTATTTATCGGGTGTAGAAAAAATAGCGTATGCAACTCTCATGTAATGGTTATTAATACACTCGCATAAACCATACGAAACTCGCCTTTGGCTCGTTTCGTATCCCGGTTAATGCTCGTGTATTAATAACCATCATTACATGATCGTTGCATAATATACTATTGTAATATTACTTTTTTTAACGAAATGTTTCAGTATTTTGTTAATAATAATGTTTATAGAAAATATGTGTGTTATTTTGTATAGAAGGAATTTACAGAAGCTTATAAAACTAAATCCGAGAGTACGTCTTACTAATGTCGAAAAACAGACATATTCAAGATGTCTTAAGAACGTTACCTTTTGTAACATGAGACGTCTTAAAGATGTCTTTAAGACGTCTGACCGGCGTCATAAGACGTCTTTTAGATGTCTGTCATGTCTCTGACAGACGTCTTATGGACGTCTTTAAAGATGCACATACTTTGATTTTCTTTTACTACACGGAGAATGGTCGCACTGCGCAGCTTTCTGATTGCCTTTTAAAAGGAGATAGAAAACTCCGCCATTTTGAACCCGTATTACGTGTTGCCTACATCTTGGCGCAATATTGTTAATAGGTGCGTTTTAATCATCCGCTTCTGCTTCGGAATTGTCGGTTTTCTTGTTTTAATCTGACAGGTTAGAACGACTGAACCGACAATTCCGGAAGCAGAAGCGGATGATTAAAACGCACCTGATATTTTGCTTGCTGCTGTCAGTGTCAGTGAATACCCAGACAGCACACCAAATCCTTTGGATATCTACTGAACATCCCAATATCCACTGAATGTCCAGTCCATGGTAGATATATATATTTTATATCCATGAGATGTAATTTATAGACATGCAAATGTCCATAAATAATAGTAATTATATAGCAAATTATTAAAACATTACGCCATTGTGCTCGCCATTGTGGCTAATAGTACCGTTCAGATATTTAAAATTAATTTTTTTAAGGTGTATTCAATATCCCATGAACATCCACTAAATATATCAAAGTCTAGGCGCGAACGCAAACCATCGTGGATATCCACTAGATGTTATTTGATTCTGCTTACTAAGTATAGATGGCGATACCACTATCGCATCTACTCATGCTCGACCCGCCGTAATAGAGTTCGATCGAAATTTTTGTCCTACATACTCCATTAGAGACTGGAGTCGAGAATTTCTATTTATTGCTGAAGAGTCCTAATAAGGATGACTTTCTCCTTAGTGGGCAAAATCAAAGGCAGAGTGTTGAAAATATTTTTTATCTCTGCTATTTTCTTTCGACGTTATTCAATAATCATTGGTTACTTATGAACCTCTACTAAAGATACCCATAAAATATTTGTTGAATATCCGAATATCTTCTATATCCTGGGATATAGACGGACATTTGGTTGGATATCCATATTGGATATATTGAATATCCACAAAATATATTCTGTGGATATCTGGGATTTCTTGCATTTTCTGGAAGATACTCATTAGATATTTTGCTGAATATCCATTAGGATATCTTCTATATTCTGGATATAGACGGACATTTGGATATCCATATTAGATCCACGGAATATTTCTGATATCCTGTAGATATATTGGATATCCACAAAAGATATTCTGTGGATATCTCTGGGATTTGGTGTGTTGTCTGGGTATTATTTTTGGAGTCACAGTTTATTGCTAAAGAATCAGTTAGCTCACTCGGACCTGTTGAAAGTTCCAAAATAACATCCACTCCAGGGATACAAATTCAGGATACGCAGAAGACTGCTGTTTTATTATAGGAGGTTGTCATATATTGTATTATCTGAGTTGCCCAGTGTATAAACTGGAACATTGAGATAAAAAGTACCGACGCAGAGTGAGCAATCTGATTCTTTAGCTATAAACTGTGTCATAGGGTTCAAAATGGCCGCGCCCTATGTTGGGCGTGTCGGACCTCTCTCTTGCCCCGTATAGTAATCAAAGTATGTGTAAAGATGTCTTTGTGCTGTCTGGGTTCTACATCGGTAACAGAAACTATTCTTCCCTCTCTGGTTTTTGTCCCATAATATTTAAGTATGCAATACAATAATCAATAATCTACAATGAGCTTGGGCCATACAAATTTTTGGCTTGGGCTTGAATGTACTTCTTCTTTTCTTCGTTTTATATGGGCTCAATCTTTGAGGATTATTTACCCAGCACTATTTATTTTTTCAAATTTAGTTAAGTGGAAAGGCTCCTGCGTCAGACCTCTGTCTTCACTTTTCCACTGCACTTGATATTTGTAGAAGATCATCCTGTATGATTGATTTTGATGAGATTTGGACAGTATTGTCAAGTTTGACATAAGTGATATTTTAAATAATATTGTAGAGCTATATTAATAAAGCTTATTCGAGCTAATACTCTCATATTTTATTACAATGGCGCAGTCAAGTGAAAACATTATCCGAATCGACTATGAGGAGACCGCAGGTGAAAAAGAAAAAGACCAGAACATAATTTTTGGAAAGAACGAACTAGACAAAATGATGTCGAAGTGGCTGTCAATAAAAACTAGACCGGAGATGGTGAAAATACCGATGTTTGATGGTTTGGGCGAGAATCCACTGACCTGGATGAACTCATATGAGTTTGCATGTCTTTCGAATGAATGGAATTCAACAGCTGAGAAGATCTTCCACCTTAGAGGTCAACTAACAGGCGTAGCACTAAGTTGGTATGAAGAGAAGGTTCAGATCACAGCAATGAATGAGTTTCAGTGGGAGGAATGGAAGAAGGAGTTCATCGAAACATTCGATGAAAATTACATTGTTAAATGGGAAAAGGCATTGGCATTAAAATATCATTATGGAAATATATTGGAATATTTTTTCGAAAAGCAAAGGTTACTTAAATGGGCAGATGATACCATTTCTGAAAGATCTTTGATAGCTTTAGTTATTTTGGGACTTCCTACAACCATGCAAAGGCAGCTCAGTGGTAAAGAAATTAATTCGAAGCAGGAGTTACTACAAAATTTAAAATATTTAAAGATTGATAAATTCTGCAGTGCTCCAGGTTATCAGGAGAACGGGTTGCCAAAGAATACTCAAACACATTTCAAAAAGAATCACACGTGGAAGCCAGTAGAAAAAAGGGACACTAATAGAAGAACAGAAGATGAGGTAGCAGGTTTGAAGGACAATTTTTCTAGAAACTACTGCAATGAAATAGTTAACAATGATGTTGATGAGAAAGAAATACAGTATTTTGAAAATTATTCGAATTTTTCTTACAATTTCAATATTTCAATAGAAAATAATGAAAATGTTGTACCTGTATTAGTATATGATATAAAACTAAAGGCTTTGTTAGACACTGGTTCAGAACTAGATATAATTAATGAAAAAGTAGTTGATAGGTATAAACTTCCAAAATTTAAGAAAAATGTCAGTATCAGAAGTCTAGCGGGAATAACAAGATGCTCTTATGAGTCAAGAATCCAGATAAATATAAATGGGAACGAAAAAGAAATAAATCCTGTTATTGTTGAAGATATGTTATTTGACATGATAATAGGTCTAAAAACCCTAAATAATTTGGAGATTTTTCATAATAAAGTAAAACATCTTATATCTGAAGAGAGTATAAGAAAATCATTCCCAAATGTTTTAAATTATAATGATAGTAACCCCAGTAATTATAGTACAAATTTCGATTTAAAAGAATGTGCAAAAATTGTAAGATTAAAGCCATATAGACATTCTATAGAAAAGAAGAACTGGATTAAAGAAAAAATTAAAGAATTAATTGAAAGAGACATTATTACAAAATCTGATTCTCCGTATGCCTCCCCTTGTGTACTTCAGATGAAGGCTGATGGGACTTATAGATTTTGCATAGACTATAGGAAAATTAACGAAGAAACACACCTAGATCCTTTCCCGTTTCCCATGATTGATGATATTATCGAAACTTTCGGCGGATGTAAATATTTTTCTAAAATAGATTTAAAAGATGGATTTTGGAATATTATCCTTTCGGAACATACTAGGAAATACACAGCTTTTATAACTGAAGAAGGGCATTTTGAATTTAAAAGATTACCTTTTGGATGGAAAAATTCAAGCGCTAGATTCCAGAGTATAATGCAAGAAGTATTAGGAGACTTATTGGGAAAAAAAATCTTAGTATACATCGACGACATCATTTGTGGAGGATCCGATTCAGACGAGTGTCAGGCAAACACTCTTGGAATTTTAAAGAGATTGAATGACAACAATTTTAAAATAAATTTGAAAAAATGCATATTTTGTGTAAGAAATTTTTAGGAAGAGAAATAGATGGTAATATAAAAAGAATGAAAAAAGAAACTGTAGAAAAGGTACAAAATATGAAGAAACCAACTGATTTAAAATCTTTACAGTGTTTCACTGGTCTTACTAATCATTTTAGAAGTTTCATTAAGGATTATAGTAAGATTGCCAAACCGTTAGAAGAACTCAAATCAAAAAATAAAAAATTTATTTGGAGTGAAAAATGTGAAGAAGCATTCCAAAATTTAAAAACAATTATTACTTCAGAACCGATTCTTCGATTACCAGATCCAAAATTAAAATACGAACTAGCTACAGATGCGTCATACTATGGGTGTGGGGCTATCCTATATCAAAGAGATGAGAACGAGACTAAAAATAGACAACTCCGAGTTATAAGCTACTACTCATATACCTTTTCTAAAAGTGAGCTAAACTATTCAGTTACAGAAAAAGAGTGTCTAGGAGTGGTCAAGACGGTCAAACATTTTAGAATATATTTAGAAAATAAACACTTTGTTGTTCATACTGATCACCGAGCTTTAACTCAACTTCTAAGCAGCGCAAATCTTAGAGACCGTTTGGCAAGATGGCAATTATTTTTATCGAGTTTTGACATGGAGGTAAATCATAAGAGTGGCCAAGAATTAAACGATAGTGATGCGATTTCAAGGTTATGTATTGATATGCCGAATGAAACAAATGATTCCTTTTGGTGTAATTTAATGGTGGAAGATCTAAGAAAATTAGAAGATGGTAGGTATTTAGTAAAGTCTCCTAGAATGGTAAAAGAAATATTAATGATGTATCACGATGATCCGATCTCAGGTGGGCATGACGGTTATTATAAGACATACTATAAGTTAAAAAGGAGATTTTTCTGGAATTCTATGGCAAAGCAGATAAGAGAGTATGTGAAAACTTGTCGGATATGTCAAATTAATAAATTCAAATATTTACCTAAACCAGATTTTATACACATCTCACAATGTTCTGAAATTCCATTTGAAACTGTACATATTGACTTTGGGGAAGTGAGTAAAAAGTCGGATTTAAATCAAACCACAAAATCGTTTGTTATTGTTATAGATGAAGCTTCACGATATGTTTTTGGCAAATCATTAAAAGAGAGTAGCAGAGCCCTTATAGATTATTTAAATAAAATTCCTTATATTCACCAAATAAAGAACATCGTTTCAGATTGTGGAAAAGCTTTTAAATCTGAAGAACTTCGAAATTTTGCAATAAGTAAGAATATAAAGTTAATTCACACTAGTCCTTATCATCCAAGGAGTAATGGTATTGCCGAACGAGCCATAAGGGACATAAAAACTTACTTAAAATGCTACCCTGAACTCACTGGTGGCTGGAAAAAGGGATTAGAAGCAGCGATACAGCACCATAATTATTCACATAATGAGTATTTAGGCTGCTCGCCAAATTTTAAACTGTTTGGAAAGGCACCTACGTTACTAGCAGATAAATCTTTAGAACTGGATATAGAGATAAAGGAACTTCCCAAATCTAAAGAAGAACAAGATAAATATAAAAAATACACACAACAACAAGCAAATAAAAACAAAAAACTTAAACCGCCAAATTTAAGAATTGGAGATCATATTTAAACAAGGCATCAAAAAATTGGGAAAGAATTTGTTGTCAAGGGACCTTTTGAAGTTACTAAAGTTAAAACCTTTAATGGAATAGTGTCATCGGTGAATTACTTCAATGAAGGCATAGAGGAATCTGTGCATGTTTCTAATTTAAGAAAATATCATCCCAGGAGTGATGACTTCATGAGGGAGGGGTTAGATGTAGAAGATCATCCTGTATGATTGATTTTGATGAGATTTGGACAGTATTGTCAAGTTTGACATAAGTGATATTTTAAATAATATTGTAGAGCTATATTAATAAAGCTTATTCGAGCTAATACTCTCATATTTTATTACAATATTTAATTTCAATATTATTCTCCAAATATTACACTGAATATTTTGTTTAAGTTTTTTTACTTTTTAAAGTCGGATGGTCACTTTTATACTAGATATTTTGTGATTTTTATGGGACTTCTGGGCTCTCGATTCGGAGACCGCCATTTCAATGTTGCCACGACGGTGTCCGAATTGGAAGTCCGGCTTGAAGCTTGAATGTATAATGTCAAACATCAAAATTCACTTTATTTGATTCTTCTTGTTAAATTTGAATTATATAAACCGTGAAAGTTTCCGTCCGACTGAAAAACGTTTGTTAGACGTCTTAAAGACGTCGTTGAGCTTTCACATTTATATATGGATTTGGCAAGACGTCTTTGAGCGCTCACATTCATACGTCTGAATTATGGCTTTTGCAAGACGTCTTATAAGACGTCTTAATAACATCCTAGGACATTCAGACCAAACCAAGACACAAAAAAGACGTCTTTCAGACGTCGTGTGCTATCTGGGCAGGAGGGCCGCGCGTCCATGTGGCCTTATAAGAGTAGCCGCCCCTGCATTAACTAGTCTATTTTACATTACATACTGTATAATAAGTACGGAAAAGACCGGTAACTAACCTGTATCACAGTGTATACCGTGTATTTTTTAATGTTGATCGATGGAGTATGAACTCATATCTAAACCAAACAAAACATTTGACAATTCATGAAAAGCGTTTACCATTTTTGCCGCCATTTTGTTTAACATCCATGTGATATTGGGCGTCATCCTTTTCATCCAGCTTCTTTTTATAATTTTGTTTTTAAGTTTGAAATCCTCGGAGGACGTAGACTCCCCAATTGTAAAAGTGTTCTTCTTTGATTTACCTATTTATATATTTTTGATAATTAATAATAAAAACAAATAATTTACTTGTAACCACTTGCGCATGAAAAGAAAGAATGATGAC
>OV651813.1:112345770-112378930 GCA_927349885.1 Psylliodes chrysocephalus | reverse complement strand
AACACAATCTTAATGGTTATATAAAATAGAAAAATACCATTTTCAAACTGGTGTGAACTTAGCAGACCAAACTTGGCAGCCAAAATGGCGAAAGAACCCGAATGAACAGTGGCGTCGGTTCCAGGTTAATAAATTTTAATTAATAAATATTGCGGTAATTATTAAATAAACAGTAGAAGTAAGAACATTTAAAAAAATATATAAACCATAAAATAGATATTAGGCCAGATTTAAGAAAATTTGTATTCAAGAGAAATGAAAAATTGGTCTTTTTAAGATTTTGATATATCGTGGCCAACAAAGAATCTTAAATAAGTCCAAAACAAGATATACTATCAAGTTGACATTTTAACACGATTTAATCTATTTATAAGCCTCACTAAAAAAATTACTGTCGATGTTTCGCAAGCCGTCAAAAAGTAGAAAAAAATTAAAATAATATAAAAAACTGTAAAAATAAAACGTCTGCCAACAAACTATCTACAGTATCTCCATAACTACACATACTATCAAGTTCATAGCTTAAAAAGAACAATTCTATACATATCCATATCGCAAGCCGGCTTGCGATGAATTGACAGTACTACTATTAGATATAGATATGTATAGACTTATTTTTTTTTTAAATATGAACTTGATAGTATGTCTAGTTATGGAGGTATTGTAGATAATTTGTTAGCAGACTTTTTATCTTTAGAGTTTTTTTATATTCTTTTAATTTTTTCCTACTTTTTGACGGTTTGCGATGAATTGACAGTAGCACTATTACATATAAATATGTATAGTCTTATTCTTTTTAAAATATGAACTTGATAGTTTGTCTAGTTATGGAGGTATTGTAGATAATTTGTTAGCAGACTTTTTATCTTTAGAGTTTTTTATATTCTTTCTATTTTTTTTACTCTTTGACGGCTTGCGATGAATTGACAGTACCACTGTTACATATAGATATGTATAGACTTATTCTGTTTAAAATATCAACTTGATAGTATGTCTAGTTATGGAGGTATTGTAGATAATTTGTTAGCAGACTTTTTATCTTTAGAGTTTTTTTATATTCTTTTAATTTTTTTCTACTCTTTGACGGCTTGCGATAAATTGACAGTACCACTATTACATATAGATATGTATAGACTTGTTCTGTTTAAAATATCAACTTGATAGTATGTCTAGTTATGGAGGTATTGTAGATAATTTGTTAGCAGACTTTTTATCTTTAGAGTTTTTTTATATTCTTTTAATTTTTTCCTACTTTTTGACGGTTTGCGATGAATTGACAGTAGCACTATTACATATAAATATGTATAGTCTTATTCTTTTTAAAATATGAACTTGATAATATGTCTAGTTATGGAGGTATTGTAGATAATTTGTTAGCAGACTTTTTATCTTTAGAGTTTTTTATATTCTTTCTATTTTTTTTACTCTTTGACGGCTTGCGATAAATTGACAGTACCACTGTTACATATAGATATGTATAGACTTATTCTGTTTAAAATATCAACTTGATAGTATGTCTAGTTATGGAGGTGTTGAAGATAATTTGTTAGCAGACTTTTTATCTTTAGAGTTTTTTTATATTCTTCTAATTTTTTTCTACTCTTTGACGGCTTGCGATGAATTAAAAGTACCACTATTACATATAAATATGTATAGACTTATTCTTTTTAAAATAGGAACTTGATAGTATGTCTAATTATGTAGTTATTGTAGACAATTTGTTAGCAGACTTTTTATCTTTAGAGTTTTTTTATATTCTTTTAATTTTTTCCTACTCTTTGACGGCTTGCGATGAATTGACAGTACCACTATTACATATAGATATGTATAGACTTATTCTGTTTAAAATATGAACTTGATAGTATGTCTAGTTATGGAGGTATTGTAGATAATTTGTTAGCAGACTTTTTATCTTTAGAGTTTTTTTATATTCTTTAATTTTTTTCCTACTCTTTGACGGCTTGCAATGAATTGACAGTACTACTATTACATATGGATATGTATAGAATTGTTCTTTTTAAGGTATGAACTTGATAGTATGTGTATTTATGGAGATACTGTAGATAGTTTTTTGGCAGACGTTTTATTTTTACAGTTTTTTTATATTCTTTTAATTTTTTCCTACTTTTTGACGGCTTGCGAAACATTGACAATAACTTTTTTAGTGAGGCTTAGGAATAGATTAAATTGTGTTAAAATATCAGCTTGATAGTATGTCTTGTTTTGGACTTATTTAAGATTCTTTGTTGGCCGCGATATATCAAAATCTTAGAAAGACCAATTTTTCATTTCTCTTGAATACAAATATTCCTAAATCTGGCTTAATATCTATTTTATGGTTTATATTTGTTTAAAATGTTCTTACTTCTACTGTTTATTTAATAATTACCGCAATAGTTATTTAATAACATTTATTAACCTGGAACCGACGTTACTGTTCATTCGGGTTCCTTCGCCATTTTGGCTGCCAAGTTTGGTCTGCTAAGTTCACACCAGTCATTTTCAAAGCATAATATTTTTCAATTTCATAACTGTTAATATTTCAGGCCTGCAGATATACCTGAAATCTTATGGTTCGAAGAAGAGACTGAATTAATCCGTAGTTGCGCGGCCTTATCCTCGGCCGTGGGTCTTCAAAAAAGTTTCAGCACATCCGACATTAGCCAATTACCGTCGCCTGATGACGGACCATCAATCCCGGGACTCAGAAACGCCGTCTCAGAATTAGCCCTGAACTCGTTGCAGAGATCCGGGTTTTTATTGGAGAACGCAAGACTGGATCAAACGTCAAGGTGGGAATTTCTTCTTCCTTTCTTTCAATAGAAATTGCATAAATGTTTGACAATGTCAAAAAATTATTGTTTGAAATGTCAATTTGATATAGCCAACTTTATGTCTATCCTCAAAATTGCTTAATAGTTCTTCATCTGACTACAAAAAGTGGCCCGTCGTTTTTTTGCTTGCTCTTTGAAGTTGGGTACAGGGAAGGAGGGGTAAATAACATACTATGCTCCGGTGGTGGTAGCTTTACTTTGATATGACTATAAATTATGTTTGTAAACTTTACTCAAGCTTCAAGACAACTTGAAAGTAACTATCGTTTAATGAAGTACCAAGTCGGATTGATTATTACGTTTCTCAGTAGGTACTTTACTTACTTGCTGTATTATGTAGGCTACTAGAATAATTAAAACCTCTAACTATTCAAATCACTTTATTAAGTTTTAACGTAACACCAGGCACGAGGTAGCCCTGTAACAAGAAGTAGGTTATCTGTCTACTGTCAGAATCTAACACCTATTACTGATCTAGTACCTATGCAACCCTAACTACACACATGTGTATTGGGTGTGTAGGTACTATATTATACATCCTCCCTTTCTAGTTACAAATCTAATTTATTTGGTTGTTTGCTAATACGGCCTGAGCGGGTTATTACTACTTTACTTGACCCTGATCCAGGGTCAATACTTTGGTCAGAGCAGTCAACTAAAGAAGGAGCATGCGCATGAGGTTCAACAGTAGGTCTATATAATTCTAACTTATTAGTTTGGTCAGTACCAACACTATTAGAAGTTTTAGAAAAGTTATCATCAAGAATAGGATTATCAACTATCTGAAGAGGATTTTGAGATGGTCTTATGTCCTGTCTGTTTCTTCGAATAGTGTTGTTATGACAGTCCTGTAACAAATAGGATCTAGGCAATTCATGATAGTTATTCACTTTAGCAGGTTCCCAGGTTTTGGTATGATGGTTACGAACTGTGACATTCTGACCTGGTTGCAGGTCTCTGAGCTCTTTTGCGTTTTTATTAAAGTTTTTTATATTGAGCTCACGTTTAGCTTGCATTTTTTGTTGTACATTTACACACAAGGATGGCATCAATAAGTCTGCTGAGACAGGAACCTTTGTCTTGCAGACCCGACTGTTCAGGAGTTGTGAAGGTGAATACCCCATATGTTTAAGAGGAGAATTTCTATAATTTAATAGAGCTGAGTGTATATCTGCTTCTTTTCTATTTTCCAATGTTTTCTTTAGCAAATTTTTTGAGATGGACACTGCTTTTTCCGCTAGACCATTAGATCTAGGGAAATGGGGGCTTCGGAAGACTAGATTAAAGTTCCATTTCTTAGCAAAATCCCTAAATTTTTCACTGTTATATGGCACATTATCTGCCACTAACATATCAGGTGGTCCAAATCTTGAAAATACTGGTTCTATTTGTGCTATTGCGGTTTCTGCACTTTTGTCTTTTATTGGTAATAGTTCTAACCAATTAGAGTAGGCATCAAACAGAACAATGTAACTTTTTTGTCCATATGTAAAAATATCTGACCCTATTCTCTCCCAAGGTCTACTTGGAAGTGGATATGGTAGAAGTGTTTGTTTCGAATTTTTTCTTGCATATTTTTCACAAATTTGGCATGATTTAATGTATGATTCAATATCAGCTGTGATGCCTGGCCAATAAAATATAGTTCGAGCACGAGATTTTGTTTTTTCTATGCCTAGATGTCCTTCATGTAGTAACTTGATCATTTCTCTCTGTAACTTAAGAGGAACAACTATTTTATTGTCTACAAGAACAAGGTCATCACATATATGCAACTGCTCTTTTAGCTTATAATATATTTTAATACTGTCGGGTATTTTATTTTTCTGATTTGGCCACCCATTGTTAATGAAGTTAGTAACTTCAATTAAGTTAGGATCATCTAACGTCTCTTTTTTAAATTGTTCTTTTCTCTCTTCCGACATTGGCAGGGACTTAACAACTAAATGAACTGCAAATTCAATATCAACATCTGGTTTATGACCATTTTGGTTAATAACCGCCCTTGAGAGTGTATCAGATACATACATTTGTTTACCTGGTTTATAACATATGGTTAAGTTGTATCCTAATAGCTTAAGTCTCATCCTTAGAATTCGAGGAGAGCTAGATTGAAGTTCTTTCCTAAAAATCGACTCTAAAGGTTTATGGTCACTATGGACTTTTATTGGAAAACCATAGACAAACTGATGAAATTTTTTTACTGCAAATAGTATGGCCAGAGTTTCTTTTTCTATCTGGGCATACTGTTGCTCAGTTTTTGTCAGACTTCGTGATGCAAAGGCTACTGGTTTTCCATCTTGCAACAGGCATGCCCCTAGGCCATCCTTGGATGCATCTGTTTCAATTTCTATGAGCTTTTTTGAATTAAAATATGATAACACAGGTGAATTTGTTAATAGCTTTTTTAAATTATCAATTGACTTTTTGTGTTCATCAGTCCATTGCCATTCTACATCAAGCCTGGTTAAGTTACGCAATGGGGCAGTTATTTTTGACAAATTTGGGATGAATTTACCTAGAAATTTTACCATGCCTAAAAATCGTAACACATCATGTTTTGACTGTGGTGTGGGCATTTCTAATATTGCTTGAATATATTTTTTATCAGTCTGAACTCCCTTCTGAGAAAATATCTGACCCACAAATTTTACATTATTTTGTTTAAATTGTATTTTCTTATAATTAAATTTAATATTGTACTTTAATGCTCTATCTAAAACTCTTTTTAGGTTTTGGTCATGCTCAGCCTCTGTTGATCCTGTGACTATTAGGTCATCAAAGTATAACCCCACACCTTCAAGATCTCCAAATATTTCATAATTTTTTTTCTGAAAGACTTCAGGTGCTGAGCATATACCAAATGCCAATCGTTTAAATTGATAACGGCCAAATGGTGTTCCAAAGGTCATTAAATCAGCACTTTCTTTATCTAACTCTATTTGCCAATATCCGTCTTTCATATCGAGCACTGTAAAAAAATGTTTATTGTTTAATTTTCCAGCTATTTCATCTACAGATGGTATCAAAAAATGTTCTCTTTTAATGGCTTGATTTAATTCCTTTGGATCAAGACACAGGCGTAGGTCACCATTTGGTTTTTCAACAATGACCAGTGGATGCACCCACTCTGTTGGTTCATCCACTTTTTTTATTATTCCTTTCAACTCAAGATCACATAGTTTTTTCTTTAAAGGTTCATGCAATATTAGTGGTACCCTTCTTATGGCACTGATATGTGGTATGATGTTATTTTTTAAAGTTATGTGATGTTGAGTTGGGAATTTTCCTAAACCTTCAAACACGCTTGCATATCTACTGACAATGTCATTTACTGAGTTGAATTTTGTATTTTCTACTGAGTCGATTCTTTTTATTAAGTTAAATTGTATACATTCTGGTAGCCCTAACAAGGGGACATGTTTTTCAGTATCTACTACTATGAAGGAAACTTCTGACTGCTTATTATTTAAAGTGCAATTGAGTTTCACTTCTCCTAAGCTTTTGAGCCTAAAGTTAGGGTTACCATATGACACTAATGAAACATTTGTTTTAATTAACTTATAAAAAGGAGCAACTTTGTCAAGGACTTTTAGGGGTAAAATGCTAACCTCTGCTCCTGTGTCAAGTTTAAATAGGACAGGCTTATTATTCACTACTATCTCCTTGGTCCAGCTGTTTTCTTCATCCTTATGATTTTTCCCGACCGCATTCACATAAAACTCATTTTCACTTCCACTGTCAGATTCACTCACACAAATTTCCACTTCTTGAGATGCTGCTTCAGCCACTTCATACACTTGTTTCTTGATTCTCCTGCTTCTCTGCATGTTTTTTACTGTAGTATCATTTGTTCTTTCTTCTTTCTTTTTGTATTCCCCTGTTTTACACACACTGGCAAAATGATTGCGCCCTTGGCACTTGGCACAAGTTTTTCCCCAAGCCAGACAGTTTCCTCTTTCATGGGAATACCCACAATAATGGCAATTATTTTTTATTGTGTCTCTCTTACTGAATCTCACCTCATTAACAGAGGTTTCATTTTGTAGTACTTTTGATTGGTCCTTACTGATTTCTATAGCACGACACATATCTATAGTCTTTTGCAATGTTAAATTTGCTTCGCGCAGTAATTTTTCTTGAGTGGCCTTATTGTAAATTCCCATTACAATTCGGTCACGAATCATATCGTCCTGTTCTGCATACTCGGTTGTCTTGATACCTTTTTTTAATTCTGTGACAAAGTTATCGAACAGCTGACCTTCTTTTTGTACAATACTGTTGAACATGAATCGTTCGAATATCACATTTTTCTTCGGAGAACAGTATTCATCAAATTTTTTCTTAACAGTCGCAAGATCTTTTGTTTCGCCTTCAAATTTAAAGGTATTGTATAGTTCTAGAGCATCATCTCCAATGAGATTCAAGAATATGGCTACTTTTTTCTCCTCGGGCTTTGTACTAATCCCTGCTGCAACCAAAAACAGCTGTGTAGTTTAAAGTCAAATATAGTTAAGACTAAAGGGAAATCCTTATTGTTTAAGCTTCAAGAAAGTACTGCTCCTGAAGTAATAAGTAGCACTGACTATGTTCATCATTACTCTACCTACTGACATAGCTGCAAAATTTAAATCCAGAAGAAAAATCATTATTGCTTAAGCTTCAAGACATCCTGAAGATATTGTTCCTAAAGTTCCTCAGTACTTTACTCACTGGCACAGCTGTATATAGTTTAAAGTCAAATGTAAGTAATATTTTAAATTTATTCTTTCAGATCTTGTTCTACTTGGGTTGCCGTTGGTGATATAGCTTCTACTTCTCAGCTGCCTTCTCCACATGGTGGACAATCTAGTTCTAATACTCATCAACCAGCAAGTACCCCTCCACCGCCTGCCTTTACTGCAGCTGACTTTATTAGATCAGTTAACAAAAAGGTATGAATCATTCTAGTATCAATATCAATCTAAATACTACATACAGGGTGATACTTTAAAAATGTACAATTGATATTTCTCTTCGTATCTTAGAAACGTTTTTGCATCATCTTTAGATCATGAGATATAGAGCCATTATACAGGGTGTCTGTAAAAGGTCTTTACAAAAACATACCACATATTCCTTAGACCAAAATAAGTCGATTTAAGTAAAATTACCTTAGTACAAAGTTGCTTCGTTTGGGCCCCAGAGGGCCTTGAAGTTACAATTTTTAAATCGTTTTTCCCATATAAATTTAAAACGGCATATGCGATTTTGCTGAAATTCGGTATATTGCTAGAGTTTTATGTGGCAAAAAAATGGTATTAAAGTTTTGTCCGATAATAATACATAGGCGTAGAACTTGATTTTTTAAATAATTGCACCTTTAAACATTCTACGCCATTGGAAGAAAAGGAGTTTGAGTATGAAATTTAGATTGCGCAACTCATTTACTTTAAAAAAGGTACTCTTGATAAGACTCTATTACTCTCATGGTTTTGACGAAATTTGCATTTTAGTAATTTTAGAACATAAACAATAATTATTAAAATACAAACTTTGTCAAAACCATGAAAGTAAATCGAGTGTTATCAAGGGTACTTTTTTGTAGTAAATGAGTACCCAATCCAAATTTCAAACTCAAACCCCTTTTCTGCCATTGGCGTAGAATTTTTAAAGGTGCAATTATTTAAAAAATCAAGTTCTACGCCTACGTATTATTATCGGACAAAATTTTATACGATGAAAAACATAAAAATGTACTTTTTTCATATCTTCTTCAACACCTCTAATCGAGACTTTTAACAAAAATACTCGATTCTTGCCATGTACGATTTTTTGAGGAATATTAATTATTTGCCTGCAATACGTATACAAAAACATTTATTGTTTGTTTCCATAGTTTCATCCAAATAAAAATATTGTCAAGTTTTAACACCTAATCTCTTGTTAACGATTGAAAGTGTTCTATCTGACTCAATAATTAAAAAAACAAATGCGTGGTTTATTAATATGGCTGTACAATATACCAATGCCGAATATACCTATATGTTACTGACATTAGGATTTTGTGAAGGAAATGCTCGAGAGAGTGTCAGGGTGTACTCTAAAAGGTTTCCAAATCGTCGTGTACCTAGCCACCCAACTTTTGCTGCTGTTGAGAGACGTCTTCGGGAGACCGGTTCCTTTGCTCCCAACACTGTTGATAATGGAAGAGAACGTTTTGTAAGGATACCTGAAGTTGAAGAAGACATTTTAGAACGTGTTGAAGAAGATCCAGAATTAAGCGCCAGACGAATTGGAAGGGAACTAGGGGTAAATAAAGATGCCGTTCATGTGCTTAGAGAACAATTGCAATATCCATACCATAAGAAGCCAGTACAAGAATTATTAGTCCTTGATCCTCAAATTCGTTTGGGTTTTTGTCGATTTGTTAATATGCAAAGAGAAAGAGATCCAAACTTTGTCAAGAAGGTTCTATTTACCGACGAAGCGGGTTTTACAAGAAGAGGTATAACTAATACCCATAATGAACATGTTTATGCCGTTGAAAATCCGCATGCAATAAAGGTAAACCATTTCCAGCACGAATTCAAAATTAATGTGTGGGCTGAATAATTGGTAATTTCATTGTTGGTCCTGTCATATTTCCACGAAGATTAACTGGAGAAAATTATTTGGATTTTCTACAAAATACGTTGCCAGAATTGTTAGAAGATTTACCTCTCCAACTTTGGAGAGATATGTGGTTTATGCAAGATGGAGCTCCACCACATTTTTCTTTAAACATTAGAAACCACTTGAATGAACAATATCCACACAAATGGATAGGCAGAGGTAATGACGCACCTGTAAACTGGCCACCACGTTCCCTTGACCTAACACCGATGGATTACTTTTTATGGGGACATCTGAAATCCACAGTTTACAGGGAACCTGTAGAAAATGAAGAACAACTCTGGCAACGTATTCAAGATGCAATAAACAATCTTAGAGGTGATGAAGAAGTTATGGAAAGGATACATTTAATAATAATAATAATAATAATAATAATAATAATAATAATGACTTTATTGCTTTCAATACATACAAATTATTATACAAAATTATATAAATATACATAAAAAAATGCTGAAAGACAAAAGGCGACGTTCGCACTTACTGGCGAGCTCAAAGATTGAGCCAGCAAATAAGCAGCGCTCTTCCACGCAACCCAGAAAAATATAAATAATTAAGTAATGCATACAGATTTTCTATGAAAAAAAGTGAAATTCTAGCTTTCAATAAGAAAGCAAACAAACAATTAATATGGAAACTTAGAAATAATAAAAACAAAGGTCAAATTTTATAAATCCTAGATCTGTGTTGTTATTGTAGTTATTAATCAATAGTGACGAGTAAAAAATAGAAATAACATGAAATATTATTGTTAAACTAAATTTAATTAACAATATAAATTAAAAATTGTAAGTGATATCTCCGTTAAATAAAAGGTTTTTGACTACTTTTCTAAAACTTGAGAGTGATGTGATATTAAATATTTTAGGGGCAAGGTTAAATAATTTGGCTGTGAAATACGAAAAGCAAGATCGGAATAAGGTTGTAGTGTGTTTCGGAAGTGTTAGGAAATTTTTAAATCTTACATTAACATTATGGACTTCAGATCTCCTTTTTATTTTTTCATACAAATAATCAGGTTTTTTTGATAACAATAATTTATGGATCAGGACATAGGCATGTAACAATCTCCTATTATTTAGATTAAGCCATCCCAAACTAGCCAGATGTTGAGATGTACGGGTACGACGACGAACCCCGCAAATAAATCTAACACACGCATTTTGAGTTCGTTGTAAACGGTTTTTATGAAAATGTGTAAGTGCAGGCCCATATACAATGTCACCGTAATTAAACTGAGACAGCCCCTAAGCTTTCGCAAAGCAACTTTTTGGTATTTCTGTTGAGAAATTCCCGATTAGAATAAATTAACTTTAGATTACAGAAAGATTTTTTTATTATAGAAGAGATATGTTGCGCAAAGGATACATCTTCATCAATGTATATGCCCAGATTTTTCTCACAAACTGAGAATGTTAAAAATTCATTGTTAATACTTACCCTTAGAATATTTTTAATTCTATTTTTAACTTGTTTACGGCCGAAAAGCATAGCTTTGGATTTTGTAGCGTTAATTGTTAAGCAAAATTTGTTAGATATCTCCGAGATAGTTTGCAGATCTTCGTTGATTTTTGTGATAGCGCCATTCGATTCGGATTCTTTAAAGTCAAGGTAGAGTTGAGTGTCATCAGCGTAGAAATGAGAATTCATGTGTTTCAGATATTTAAAAAATTGAGAGGTATAAATTGAAAATAAGAGAGGACCTAAAATAGATCCCTGCGGTACTCCACGTGTAATATGTATTAAATTGGATGTTTTTTCTTCTATTTGAACTCTTTGATATCTTCCATTTAGGTAAGAGCTCAATAAATTTACTGAGGCTGTGTTAAATCCCATAAAATGACATAAAGCTAACAGTAAAGAGTGATTTATTTTGTCAAAAGCTTTTGAGTAATCTAAGAGAATTAGTATACATAATTTTTTAGCATCTATATACGAGTAAATATCGTCTAATACTTTAAGTAACGCTGTAGTGCAACTGTATTTTGGACGGAAGCCCGATTGATGTTTAGGTAGAAGATCAAATTGTGAAATATGAAAGCGAATTTGTTCGTCTAAAATTTTCTCAAAAGCCTTTGACAGAGTACAAAGTATACTAATTGGCCTCAGATCAGAATATTCAGTTGGGTTCTGTTTTTTGGGAAGCGGCAATACTTTTGATTGTTTCCATAAGGATGGGAAGGTGGAATTATTGATACAATGATTGACTATATGTGTCACGTAGGGTAGAATTGTAGGGCAAGTATGTAACAGCATTACAATATTTATTTCATCCGGACCAGTAGCATGGGATTTAATGGAGAGTAATTTTTCATATACTTTTAATTCATTAACTTCGGTAAACTTAAAATCTTGCAGATTCTCTTGGACATGAGACTCATAATGATTTAAAATGTGTATGTCTGGGTTATCTAGGCCACCAATACCGTGAATAAAATAATTATTTATTATTTCAGGATTTTTTAGTTCATTGGGAATAGTAGATTTTTTATTTTTTGTTATGTTCAGATTATTTAATTCTTTCCATATGTTACTTTTTTGTCTTAACTTAAATTCCAGGAATGCTTTTTTCTCTCTCTTAATTGCGTAATTAACTTGATTTTTTAGAGTTTTGTAATACTCCCAATGATTAGGAACTTTTGTTTTATTGAATCTCTCTAATGCCCTGTTTTTATATTTAATCATTATTTTTATTGTGTCTGTAAGCCAAGGTGCCTTATTTTTTGTTATTTTTATTTGCCGTACAGGGGCATGTTTCTGAAATAAATACAATATATTGTTATTTAGAATCTTAATTTTTTTGTCAATGTCGTTTGTTGTGTAGATTTCTGAAAAATCACACATATTCAAATCATGATTGAATTCATTTACGTTTAATCTTTTAAAATCGCGGTACTTGTGTAAAAAAGGTTTTAATTTATTTTTAACGTATCCAACGTTACATGAGGGTATTGAATGGTCTGAAACGGTAGAACTGGAAACTTTTATGTCATTAGGAGAAAGTATTTCTGAACAAATAATAACATCTAGTAAATTAGGACCTCTAGTTGGTTGGTCTACAACTTGTTTTAGATTATATGAGTTTATAACTGAGTAAAACATAGTGCACCATTTATTATTAAGGTCTAGAAAATTTATATTTAAATCCCCAGCAATTATAATATAATTATGTCTTGTTGCCACCCAGTTAAGACATTCATCAAGTTCGTTTGAGAACTGTGCAAAAGAGAAGTCGCTAGGTCTGTAAGTTGAGCAAATAGCGTACTTATTATTATTATGTATAACTGAAATCCATAATTGTTCAGACTCAGTTCGGTTTAAACTTGATGATAATACAGAGCCAGCAAAACAATTTCTAATATAAATGGCTACACCGCCTCCTCTTTTTGTCAACCGATCGCGTCGGAATAATTTATACCCAGGTAGAAGTACAAAATCATCATCAATTTGGGGTGAAAGCCATGTTTCAGAGACGGTAATTATATCGTAAATATCACAAACAGTACGTTTAAACTCAAAGAAATCAGCCAACACATATCTAGAATTGATATGACAAATAGAAAATGAAAACATTAATTTAAATAAACAGTAATTTATAATTTAGTTTATTCCACTAAAGCTAACACCTGTTTTACTTATCAATAGATAATTAGACTAAAAAAAAAAATTCGCGTATAGAGATGGGATAACTTTGGTTTCACGAGAAATTACTAGTAACTTATACCACTTCTTGTTTGTTTGTCACTTTTATCACTTGACACTGAATTGGACCTGTGAAGCTTAATTTTTTCGAGCTCAGGATCAGCTGGTGAAGTTCTAGCTCTTTTGTTTGTTGTTTCCAGAGCTGGTGCTAAGTTTTGCGGGGTGGCAGGTTCTTCAGTGTTTACCTGAATGTTCTGTTCAAGTTCCTTTAAATTATTAATGGTGTATACCACTCCATCAACAAACAAAGACCAATTTTTAATTCTAGCAGATTTTTTTTGGCCTCTAGCTGCTTTAAGGTGCTTGAGAAGAAATGTTTGTGTTTCCCTATCTTCTTTACAGAGATCTTTATTAATAAAAATATTTTTTCCTTTGAGTTTTACACAATTGCGAAGTATTTCTTGCTTTATAAGATAGTTTGTAAATTCAACTTTGACAAGAAAACTTGTTTTACTCGGAATTTTAAAAATGTTGTCAATATCTGTAAGTGATACTTTAACTTTAAGTAAATCTTCTAGCTTTAATAGAATAAATTGTAGTAGATTTTCAGATTCTGGCACTTGTATACCGTGAATAATAATATTATTACGCCTAGACAGTCTTTCCAAAGTTATGCATCTGGTTTCTACGGCTTGTTGTTTAATTTCAAGATTTTTTAATTTATTTGTGTTTTCATCCAACCGATCAATAATATTTTTGTTTTCCTCTTTTATTTGCTGAGACAATTTGTTATTTTCTGACTGAATAACATCCAAAAGTTTCTTAAATAAATCACAGTTACTTAAATCGCCGGAGTCGCCCATCTTTAATTTGAAATGTTACCATCTAACAAAAACTCTTGACGATAAATGAGAATATTTGCCTTGTTACCGACCCAAAATAATATAAAGATTCAAATATCTATTGTTAGAATATATATTGAAGCTTCATACAACTTAAAACAAGTATATTATATATTCATTGACTCACATGGAAAGTTCCAGGAAAATATGTGCACTAGTTCACTGTTAAATTAACGTTTTTATAGGAGCACTTTTAATACGTCTTTGCAGTACAACGATATCTAAATTTCTTTACCAGAACAAGACACATAACTATAACCTTAAGATTAGCATTACCTTTATGATTAAGATTTATAATCTTTGGGTGATTCAATAATACTATTCATATACTAGCACATCTTGTTCCTCAAGGAACTCCAGGTATTTTAATACCTTTTATAGTTTGTATTGAAACAATTAGTAATGTAATTTTAATTTTCTTCGACGTATAAATCTTTGTATGCGTGAAAATGGTGAACATTTTGAACAATTTTTATAAAATCTCTATTTTGATTATGTTGTAAATAAATATTTTTGTGAAACCTATGCACTCTAAATTATTAAAACAGAAATTTAGCGAAAACCATGAGAGTAATCGAGTCTTATGAAGAGTACCTTTTTTAAAATAAATGAGTTGCGCAATCTAAATTTCATACTCAAACTCCTTTTCTTTCATTGGCGTAGAATTTATAAAGGTGCAATTATTTTAAAAATTAAGTTCTACGCCTATGTAATATTATCGGACAAAATTTTAACACCATTTTTTTTGCCACATAAAACTCTACCAATATACCAAATTTCAGCAAAATCGCATATGCCGTTTTAAATTTATATAGGAAAAACGATTTAAAAATTGTAACTTCAAGGCCCTCTGGAGCCCAAACGAAGCAACTTTGTACTAAGGTAATTTTACTTAAATCGACTTATTGTGGTCTAAGGAATATGTGGTATGTTTTTGTGAAGACCTTTTACAGACACCCTGTATGTTTTTAAGTGGTCCCAACAGCTACCAAAAAAAAGATGTATTTATCTTTGATTTAGGTTCGCCAAAATTATATAAGAAGACGTTTGTTAACCACGTACAAAGCCATAGAACGCCTGTCACAAAGCGAGTTCAACCTCGATAGATTAGAAGTAACGCCATCTACAGTGACAGCCAGCCTTGGATCTGATTCCTGTAAGGATAATTCTCCTGCTCCTTCACGCTTAACAGTTCCAGGTACGTAAACAGAGTGACAATAAATTTAATTGTTTTAAATAAGTTAAGATTAAAATAATTAAACATAATTTTAGGTTCAAGTCCCACGCCGAGCAAGAGTCCCACAACTTCAAATAGTACAAACGCGGCTATGCTGAGGGTAGCCAAACAAAGAGCTGGTAAGAACCTGCCGTTGACCATTAGGGACGTTGAGAGAGAAAGAGGAAAACCTTTGTCCAAGTACGAAAGAAACATGATGATCTTCAACTGGTTGCACACCTTGGACGATACTGCATATGTTGAGGGCATCCAATAATCAGGCTATATAATAATTAAGAGATATGAATTATAATTTGCAGCTGATGCTTTTTTTGTGCCAGATTATGTTGATAAAACCGGTGGATATTGTTACATAGGTCAAGTAAGGTATTTTAAGAAGATCGTGTTGTTATCACAGATGTTCAGAACAATTTATATTTACTGCGATCTATTACGATTTTTGCAATTTAATACGGTTTTGTAAGAATATCTTTTTTACTATTTTATTGCAGTACTATCAAATAATTTTACAACCATAATATTTAAAATTATGTTGTGCACAATAAGTAAATAACATATATTTAGCTGATTAGTTAGCTGATAAACTTTTCTAGGTATTATTTAATACATAATATAATATAAGGTATTACAATTTTTTAGATGCTGACTGCTACAATCTATTACCATTTTTCAAACTTTGTAGAAGATTTATTACTTGTCAACTCGTTTTATTATGATTTTTTAGCCTACATCAGATCTATTACAATTAAGCACACATTATTACACTTTTATAGACGATTCCAGGAGACATTAAGGGCCAATCTATTATGATTTTTTTCGAATTTTTTCGAATTTTTAATACGGTTTTTTAGTCTGAATTAGATCTACTACAGTATCTTTATTACATTTTTAAAAAGAGTTACAGTACCTAGATATTTTGCATTTATTCCAATTCTAATATGATTTTGGAAACTTTCTTGAAGATCTATTACTTTTTGAATAGTTTTATTCGGATTTTTTAGCCTATATTAGATCTACTACAATTTTATGAACTTTATTATATAACAGACAGCTTTAGTAGATTTTGTACATTAAGGCCCAATCTATTATGATTTTCTCGAGTTTACTTTTCGATTCATTTTAATAAGTTTTTTTTTTAGCCTATACTAACTAGATCTGCTACCGTTTTGCGCAATGTATTACATTTTTGCAAACGGTTACAGTAGAAGAAGGTGTCGTACCTTGCGACCACTTTAGCAGAAGTGTAAAATATAATTGAAATGACATTTCGGTAATATGATTGTTGCTATCATAACTTTTGACTTTTTGTTTTTACAATGATGATATGGTTCGTGAAAAAAAATATGGATAACAATCTTATGAATTAATAAAAAAAAGTGAAAAGTGGCTCAACGTACAACATGAGGTTGTACCTTGATCCATATGGTAATGTACCTTGAGCCAAGATATAAAAACAGCAATGACAAAATAAAACTTTATTATTTTGATTATTTTAAAGCATAAGGGCTAAGATCTATGGTAAATGACTGCTGACGAGCCGATCCTGCAGTGGTTATTGGAGGAGGCAATTTCAAAATCACGTCTTTTTGATCAACCATGTAACTTCTGACCGAATCATCCAACAAAAATGTGTTTGCCACAGCAGCTTATTTTAGGTAAGTGATACATATTTCGGGTTTTACTGTCAAAACCTTGGCCACATAATATCCGAAGCTTTTTTTACCGGACACTTTGACCAATAGGTATTCACCTTCATTGATAGTTTCAGTTTCTAATTGCTTTCCCAGTTTTTTTTCTCTCCTGGGCTCGTCTGACTATGTCTCAGAATAACACTGAAGCCTCTTGGCTTATTGTGTTTTACCCCATATTAGTTCATAGCACCCACTCTGTCACCTTTGTACCTTGTACAAGTTTGTACAGATCCTTGGGTGGGTTCTAAACGTTGTTGGATTAACCTGGGGTTGTCCAAAAAGAGCCAGTCTTTTGCGATCTAGAGCTTCGCATTCGCACAGTATGTGTTTGGCCGTTTCTGGTTTCTTGTGACATAGTCGACACATGCGTTCCCCATTGCACATGCCAATTTTGTTTAAGTGTCCCTTTACTGGAGCGTGCCCAGTCATGAACCCTGTTATCACTTTTAACTGGTTCCTATTCAAGTAGTTCTGCCTAGAGTTCATAAAGAGTAGGTCTGCCTATGAAGGCTTTTCCATGCGCCTGTTTTGGGGTGCTTCCCCAATAGTTAATATGTTGTTGCCGAATCTAGTCGTTTATGAAACCCCAGACTGTACTTTTTGGTACTCCTGGGTTTGTGTCTGGTTCCGATGTTTCTTCTGACCCTCTCTTTGCAAGTTTGTCAGCCTTTTCGTTGCCTTCGATCCCTTGGTGACCTGGCACTCAAAATAGTTTTACTTTATTTCGGTCTGCCAATGTTCTTAGTTCTTCGATGCATTCCCATACCAGCCTCGATGTAACTTTCTGACTCGATATGGCCTTAAGTGCCGCTTGACTGTTTGACATTATTTGAATATGCTGATTTTCGACAGATTTTTCATTGTTCGTTTTTGCACATTGTAAAATTGCGTATACCTCGGCCTGAAATACCGAGGAATGTATTCCTATAGCATAGCTATGGTTATTACAGGGTTTTGGAGAATACTGCCGCCCCAGTGCCTTCCCCAGTCTTATACCCGTCTGGGCATTGGCCTCCCTTATGTGATCTCTGCTCTTTCCTGTATTAAAACCTCAAATTGAGTAATAAAAGAGTGCCTCTTAGTTATGTGGTCTGATCTCATGTCTAGCACGTCTTCTGTCACTAACCTTGAGATACTCATGTGACCTGGCCTAATGTCAAGATTTCCCAGTGTATTCCCTAATCTCTAAGCACCTAATCTTGCTTCCCCTTGTATCACATAGTAAAGAGGTGGGAGTCTTATAAGTGCTTCCATTGCAGCTGTGGGGGTTGTTTTCATTGACCCCGTTATTCCGAGGCAGGCAAGTCTTTGTACCTTGCCTAGCCTCGTTATTGCTTTTCTTTGCTGTGTCTTTGGCCACCACACCAAAGCTTTGTATGTTATTATCGGTCTCATCACCATGTTATAAAGTCAATATATCATGTCTGGTTTAAACCACCATTTTTTCCAAAGGATCGCCTTGCCTGTGGTTTTTTCTAGATGCTGATTCCAGGTAAGTCTCGAGTCAATCATAACCCCAGTTACTGGGCATTTACTTCGTCAGTCAAACTAATATCGCCATCAGAATTACACGACAAGTCCATCTCATCTGATTCGTCTAAACTGTCTTAAGTTTTTTTGCAAATGTTGGCGCAGGTTTTTTCTTGAAAAAGTTTCTCTTAACTGTCTCAACTTTCTTTAATATTTTCAAATCCTTTAATCGTTTAGCCTCTTCTAATTATTCTTTTTCAGGAGTGTCGGTAAGGATTCGTGATTACCTTTTGGTCTCCCTCGGTTCGTGGATTTTCGAGCAGCGGCCTTGGGAAATGGTTTCATACCTTCAGGGGATACAAAACTGGTAGAAGCTAAATAATGATTGTCGACGTCAAGTGCTGCAGGGGTTCGAGTAAATGAAGTGGACCGTCCAGCTTCAACCTCTGCGTTCGCTTTAGGTGGTTGATTTAGGTTGTTGTCTTCTGGTATAGGTCGATCAGTGACACTGGATGGAAGAAAGCCCTCATCGACAAAAATGTCTTCATTTAAAGGAACAATTCCAGAAATTCTAAATCCACTAATAATATTTTTTGGGATAAAACTCAGAGAGTAGTTGCTAGTTGCTAGTTGCTTCCGTTTTATGTAGTGATAATTATTTATTGAGTCTTTCTCTTAAACCTCATAACCATGACTTTCCAGCCAGTTGCTCCGCGTCCCACTTATACAGATATGTTTTTAAATTTGCTTTTGCGTACTGAAAGGCCAATGATCTAACTTCAACTATCAAAAGTCAGACCATAATGCAACCGTGCTCCCTACTTTAAGTACGAGAGAAAATCTTATTTCCTTCATAGTGAACGATGTATTCGAAGTTTTCATCATTGGACCCGCGAAATTTTTTAACATACCTCTTGAGAGTATGCCTCAACACCTTGTATATTTTAGCTGCTTCCCGATATGACACTCTATTGTTCTACGTGGCATTATCTGAAATCAAGAATACAACACCAAGGCCTGGCTCAAGGTACAGCACACGTCGTGTGTTTTGATAAATTAAGGTGAGGATTTTTAGGTTAGGAAATGCCTAAATATAATATTACGGTTTGATGATGAAGACAACATAATATCTAAGATTGTTATCGCGGAACAACTCTAAGCAATAATAAACATGTAATTTATAAAAAATGTTACCTCGTTTTTTTCACTTTTCTGGCTGTAAAACAATTTTTATAACAAAACTCACAAACTACACTTTACATTCAACTGATTTTCGGGTATAGCCAGCTACTGAAATATGATAGTTCTAACAATTACGCATGGATGGTGCGCGACTAAAATTAGCGCGAAACTTGAAAGTGGCTCAAGGTACAAACCTGTTCAAGGTATGTCACTTTCTTCTATATCTTTTTCGTTTAAGCTAAATCTATTACGATTTTGCAAACTTTTTTGAAGATCTATTACAGATTAAATGGTTTTATTACGATTTTTTTAGACTATAGTAGATCTACTGCAATTTTGAACAATTTATTGCAATTTCACAAACTTTTACCTCTTGGCACCCTTTATTACGATGATGTTGAAGATTTATTACTTTCTAATTTTTTTATCATTTTTTTTAGTCTACACTGGATTTGCTACAATTTTACACAATCTATTACATTTTGTATGTTCAAGCTCAATCTATTGCCATTTTTCAAACTTTGTGGAATATCTATTACGATTTTTGAAGCATATTTTATTTTGGTGATACTATAATTTTTCTTTTACTATTATAAAAGGTTGTGACTGAAAAAATATATATACATATCTGATATGCATTTATATAAATTGTCTGAATGTCTGTGGTAAAACATGTTTCGTATTTTTGTTGTTAAATATTAATTGCAAACATGTTGATTATTTATTATAAATACAATTTGTTAAACATTATTGATCAATCTACAGGGCGATTTAAAATACCAGCGTTTTATGAGATAAAAAATAATCAAAGAAAGAAGAAGAAAAAGAAGAAGAAGAAAAAGAAAAAAAGAAGAAACAAATTTCTTTTAAAATCAAACATTTCCTTCACATCTTCAAAATTTATGACACCAATTTTTTCATCGCCCTGTAGACACCGCAAGAAATACTTTCAGGTTCAAATAATTGGGTTTCGCTGACTACTACGTACCTATATAATATTGTTTTGTAAAAATTTTGCTACTTCCATACAAACAAACAAAAAATAAAAATGACAAAAGTATAACCAATTATAAATTTTATAAGCTTTGTAGTGGTGATCTATTATTATAATGATATATTTGTTGAATATTTTTTAAAAGGTATAACTAGGTACAAAAATCTGTAAACTTTTCCGGAGTCAACAAATTTTACGAATTGTATATTTTCTGTTTATTCTTAACCTGTGATCCTCAATGTGGTTTTCTGAGCAATCACCCAAAGTTATTGCATACCTATATGGAATGGCATGTTACGTCACGTTATGTTACGTTACGTCATCGCACTTCATGTCACGTTACGTCACGATGGTTACCGGTGACGAACGACCGTAACGTGTCGTGCTGTAATGTGCCATGCCGTAACGAAACAGTGAAATGTACGATTCGTTTTGTTGAGGAAAAGCGGTAAACTAATTTTAAAACTTTTTTGAAAAATCTTTCGAAACGTTACTTATACCATTTTGGCGACTGTTGGCCATCGATTACTAGATAATAAAATTGAAAAAAGTAAAAAAAAACAATTTTACGCCTTTCTTGTAGCAGAAAATTTGATAAAAAATTTAGATAGACAATTTTTGGAATTACGAAATATTTTTAATAAAATTTGAAGAAAGAAAAAAGTTCCTTAGAATAATAGCCTGGTAATATTAGGTTTAATCTGTGAAAAAAAGTAAATTTGGATTTTGTGTATCTACATCGATATCGTTTCGGTATTGGGAGATATTAAATATCTCGTTAAATATTTCCCGCAGGTGGATTGAGGTAATTATCAAAATTATAGATTTAAAAATTTCCTACAAAAAAGGTAGTGTGCATTTTTTTCGTATTAACAACCGTTTTCATCATATTATAACGAGTAGAAATTATTTAAGATACTTATGAGCCTATTTCCAAAACTGCTTCAATCCATTTTATATCAAAACTGAGATCCAGGCGACACTCTTCGAGCATATATTACTAGAGCCATCATCCAATGCTACGTTTGAAAAGTACCTCACGGAGCGGAGTAGAGCTAGTAGATTTTTTAGTCACGTGATCATCGAGCAAATCGAGCTTATGTGGAATAAAAGAACGGCTATGGATTTGTTTGTGTTTCCCGTATTCGGTTTTCATTAAAATAACAAACGTAAACCTTTCTTTTAAATCAAATTTGATCTTTCGTCTCGTGGTTTTTGTTGCAAGTTGCCAAGTAAAGTAAATTTTTATATGTGGTATTTTTCGCTTTTTTGCTTTCACTAGAAAATAAACCATGTTCTCATTTCTGTCTGACATGTTTTATAAATATTTTTTTTAATAACCGAACACATATGAAGAAGAATAAACTGCAATACAAGAGACAACGAACGATGTCTATACATCTCAGAAAAGTACATCTACTTTGTCAATTGTCACAGAAATTCCATTTACTCCAAAAGCTCTAAAATTTAACTCGGAGTAAATAGATCTTACTCGATTTACCAGCTCTGCATTAAAAGACCACGTAGCAAATCCCATCGAGAAGCCGCAGATGTATTAAAAGAACGACTTCGAGTAAAAAGAGCAAAATGAGGTAATTTTCAAACGCAGCACAAATGGGCTTTGTTTTGGTACAGGGGGGTAAAATAGTGTCCAGCATTCCCATTGGTCTGTTTCGTTTTGCTTGGCATGTCAAATCGTTCGAAATTGTCAAAACTGTCATTTGATTTTTGATTTTCATCAATTTCTAGCTTATTTTTATAGCTTATGAGTGATTTTTTGTATTTTATTACTTTAGTGATACAAATTTAAACAATGGTAAGAGTTTGTGTAAGTTTTAAATAGAAATACGAAAAGGCATCGTTGGCGTCATTTTACAAGTAAGTAACCATTAGCGTCTCTACCATTTTTTTAAAAGAAACATAAGTACCTACATTTTATGAAAAAGACATGAATTTAAAATAAATGGTAAATTTACTGAATTAAATTTAAAGAACTTGTATTATGTATGAAGAATATTGTTTTAGATTTTGGACTCTGCTGAAAATTTAAAAAAGAAATTAATCATAATTTTTCAATATAAACAAGCTTTTCGTTTTTAAGTCATTTTATTATGATAATGTTAAATCAATAATTTTTGTTTTTTTTGTAGGTTTCCAACTAATCCTGCCGAAAAACGCATTTAGTGAAACATATTGAAACTAGAAAACATTTCAAATAGTGATGTTTTATGTTCCAATCATTTTTCTGGATATATATTTATGTCAAAAACTGGATGCGGAGGAAGAACTAGATTAATTCCAGGTGCATTGCCATTAAGATTTACTAAGGCCCCAGAAGAAGATGAATGTAAAAGATAAAGAACCCTGCACTTTTCTTGTGGGTTAGTTGTTCAAAATTTTTAATTTTTCAGTGATGATCTGTTGCAGAAAAAGAAAATGCAGAATAAGAGAACATATAAGTAACTAAGTACTTTTTAATACAACATACATTTTATTTTCAAATACTTACCTATTACTACCTATATTTTTTATAAACCACAAAAATTGACAATAAATATTTTTTATTAAATAAACCTATGTTTTTTAATTAACTAGACTGCTAATTGTTAAGGAATAAGCAAAGCCTAATGTGAGTTTTTCAATAAAAAAGTCATTTTAAACTTCTCTTATTCGTACTCCTAGTCATTAAGAAATAATCGAAGCATAATACAGTTTTCCAATAAAAATTAAGCTTCACTTCACTTCATTTGTTAATGACTGGCAGTTCAAATGTACCTAAGTACCTAAGTATTAGCTTGAGTTCTATTTGTAGTATATTATTTAGTAATCTATTTTTTATTTTTATATATAGGCTCTTTATCTTTTTTATTGCCTATTATTTCAACCTTCATTTTTCCCTTATACACTTTCTGATGTTTAAAAAAAAATCTGATATATCCAACACAAATAATATTAATAAATAATAATAGTTTACTATTACTAGATACCTACTTAAATAAGGCAAGTTTATAAAATATGTGCATAATTTAAAGTATTTTAAAGGTATGTATTAAATTTATTAATTATATTAATTACAAACCCCGTAAAAATGATGCGACACTGAAAATATATATATGCTCGAAGGCGACACTGCCTTCCTTTTTTAAACAGTTTTATGACAGCAACTAATTTTGACACCAAAACTCGAGAAATCCCCTGAAAATTGAATCGTGAATATTGTGTACATTAACAAAACTTTTTTAATCCATCGGTTACTATTTCAAAACTGTCTAAAACCATCTTTGACATTTTTTATCAAAACTTATTTAATCCGTTGCATTGTGATCGTGTATATGCGATTATCATAACTACTTTAGTCCTTGACATTCCATTAGTTTCTTACAGGATTTGTTTTGTTTTTATTTCAGTTGTACTATTTTGATTTCCAACTGGTTAAGCCAGTTCCGAATCTGTTTTATTTCGTTTAAATAATAGAAAAAAAATATATTATGGAAGAATCTGTACTTCTAGCTACGCCTGAAAAGGGTAGAAAAAAGTTACGTGATGTGTGCAAGTGGGAAAAAACCCAAAAGCAAAGTGCAAGGTAAGCTCTTTACAAATTATTGCATTTTGTGATGTTAAGTGGTTTTTTGTTTTCATAGGCATAGACCTAAAAGACTCCCCACTCATCCTGAAGAGAACTGTTTGATAAGCTGTTGGTAACGGGAAAAGAAGCACCCAAGTTCTGAGTAACTCTTTAATGTTGAAATGTTGTAGTACAATACATTAGTAATCGTTGTAACTCACTAGCAAAAAAGGCGGGGCAGGTACGAGTTACCGATGACATATCGTCTCATGTTCCACTACCCTGACCACGCTGTCATGCTGACAACTAACAGTACACTAGAGTGGCAAAAGCCAACATAACAAGAACGTAATCAAATTAACATTTGATTGCCAAAAAAATATGGTTCTTCCCCGGGTTCTCGATCAGGCCGCCTATTATTTTAGGCAGTTGTACGTACCTACACAACTTCACAGTTTCCGAAGGTCATTTGACAAAGCCAAACAGACAAAGCATACTATTACTTGTTACACATGGACAGAAAATCTCAGAAGCAAGGGATCTAATGAAATTTCGTCGATTTTAAATGCAAAAATCACTTCTTTGAGCTTTACAAGCGTTATTGTCTTAAAACTTAATTGCGACGGATGCCCAGGACAAAACAAGAACGTCACTATCATAGGTTAGTATTTTTATTTTTGTTGTTTAGCCTATGTAGGTATCTTGATGAATTGGCTATACTTTACCATATCTGCTGTTGAGCAGATTCACATCATCTATTCTATTGTAGGTCACTCATATTTAATACCAGACAGAATTTTCGGAAGAATAGAGAAGGTTGTGAAAAGAAAAGAGGTCATAATTGATTAAAAGGAGTATAGGGCTATATTTTCCGAATTTGCGACTGTAATAGACATGGAAAGTGACTTTGATGTTTTTGATTGTAAAATAGTATATTAAAGTATAAGTGGATAGGTCTTTAAAACACGCGCGATTTTTCGAGCACGACGGCGCAGCCGTAGTGCTCGAAATAGAGTAAGTGTTTTAAAGACCAGTTATCCACGAATACTTTACGCTATTTTTTTATTGGTATACTTTGAAATCCTAATTATTGGTATTATTTATAACTGAAAATGGTTTGAATTTGTGATGTAACATCAGTATACCTCGTTTTCATGAAAATGAGACAAACAAAAATTTATTTTCAATCTGTCACGTAAGATTAATGGTCGCAACAGTTGTTATTGTTTAAAATGAGTTTAATACTACAAAAATCTGAAGCGGTTTATAAAAAAGAATACGATAAATTCAACACGTGGATAGAAGAGCAAATGGTTACACGTATAGATGAACGAGCTGTTCTCGCTTATCTACAGAAAATGTCGGAACAGTATAAAGTATCGACTATGTGGACTATCCATTCAAAATTACAAAGTATGTTGAGGATAAACAAAGGGGTCGATATAAAATCGTTCGTCAAAGTGTATGCATTCATAAAGGCAATTAGCAAAAATAAGGTAGTCAAAAGGCATATGTATTCGAGGAAGACGATTTGCAGAAGTTTTTTACAGATGCACTGGACATTACGTATTTATTTTTGAAGGTGGTTGCAATTTGTGGCATCTTTGGCTCTTGTAGAAGATGTGAATTGTGCGATTTACGCTTAGCTGATATCAAGGAAGAAGGAAGCGTATTGCTTATTACTATCCGACCATCTAAGACAGTGAAGTCTTGACGTTTTACTGTTGCCGATAGTGATGCAATTAGATATGTGCGTTTGGTGAAGCAGTATTTATCATTGCGCCCCCAAAATGTAAGTACAGACCGAGTTTTCTTACGGTATGATAAAGGGAAGTGCACCAATCAAGTGGTTGGTATTAATACATTTGGATCATGTCCCCAGCAAATTGCACGTTATCTTAAATTGGACGATCCTGAGAAATATACTGGACATGCATTTCGACGTACGTCCGCTACCATCAGGGCGAATAATGGCATGACAATAGATCAAATCCAACGACAAGTAGGATGGAAATCGGCCGCTGTGGCGACTGGTTACGTTGAAGAGAGCATTAGCAATAAGAAGAATATTTCAAATATTATTGGGAGTGCTATTAATGGAAGTAGCAATCTTAATTTGAACAGTATTTCCTCTGATTTAAAAAACCGAAGTTTTAATATTTCAAACAATACTAACTGTACTTTCCACATTCATTTAAACAATTAAGAATGTGAAAAAATATTTGAAGAGATTTTTTGAAAAAGTTTATTTGACATTACAAGACACTCCTGTCTGTCAGATCAATTTTTAAAAAGTTGGCATTTAGACATCACGTTTTTCGGGTTGTTGATGTTGCCATGGTAACTTTAAAACGCGCGTTTTTTAAAGTTCGTTTTAAACACGCTGAGGCGTACTTTAAATAAGTAAAATAGGGTACCAATAACAAAAAAGTAGTAGAGACTCATGTGAAACCACCTGGCCAATGGCATTTTCAATTTTCTTCGGCGAAACGGATGATAATTAAGAAAGGAACTAGTTCATCAGGAAAAAAGTCCTTATTGAAGGTGAAGCTAATTACAGCGCCGATATGGGAATGTACAAGTCTGTGCTGAAAAAAAAAAAAAAGAAATAGTCTAACAACTATTATTCCAGAAATAGTCAATCCATTGAAGGTAAATGATGTAGATAACCTTTTGACAAAGCATTTTGTTCTTGGAGAAACGTTTGTGGGGTAGATTTAACGTTTTATCAAAGGATTATTGATACTAATGATGATAATCAGCTAGAAGCGCCTGATGAAGATACTCTCCAACGTGGAAAAAGAAGGGCTTCGGATCTGATATTGAATATTCCATTTTTTAATTTTCTCTTTGATTTCAATGATTTAAAATTCTGATTTCCATGAAAATTTTATTTTAATGTATACAAATAAAGAAGTGATACACTATAATGATACCAAGATAATTATAAAAAAATTAGTGTACTTATAAAATGGTGAGAGGTGTTATTCGTTTACTGAAAAAAATGGTTGAGTGGATTTTAGAAGTTATGGTCTTATATATGATATAAGTTCTTTAAAAATATTGATAACTAAGACAACACTTCACTCTTATTTTGATTTCACGCCCTGTTAACTTCATCCCTCGTTGTCTCCCTTTAGATGACAAATCGTTTGATTGTAAAAATTTTGATGTTTGTACACAATAAATAACTTTGCTTTCACTATTTACAACTATTAAGATAACATTTGTGAAGGCATAAACCACCGAAAACGGTCTCTCTTTACGTCTGAACACATGTAATTAAATGAAACACATTTGGGATAGCGCGACCGATGAAAGAGACGCGACACCACTTTAACCACAGCAATATTTGCTGCTTTGCTGCTGTCGTCTGTCACTTGCCTCGGTCTCGCGTTCCCAAACGGTACCTTAAACGTTAATGGCATGACAAATCCACATACGTATTAAATGTACAAGGTTATCATAAAGTAAGGGATATATTTTAACTTATTATAACTTTTTAACAAATTAAGTTAATAACAAAACTAAATGATATTTAATTGTTTATATAATAGGATTTTGTATGCCCAAACCCAGTTACCGTAAATGTTTAATATGACCTACGTTTTTATCTTGTAAAATCAGCAACCATTCCTCTAAATTGTTCACAGCATTTCGTATCAAATTGCGATACGCTTTCTTTTGACAGGCTCTGCTCTCAAACCCATTCTCGTGCGAAATCTTCGTAATCCAGCCGTGTAATTTCTGCCGCATTCATAAGGTTTGTTTCAACTACGATTTGAAACCAGTCATTGGCACCAGGATTCTGCGCAGTAGATTATTTAGACTGCTAAATTCATACCACAGCTTATACAATACAGCTAAAACACTCTCTTGGCGGCAACGGTTTGCGTCGATTTCGTCGCGCATCGCTTAAGCTCCGCCTTCGAAGGGAAAAGACGGTTTTGGTGTTCAGAAGCGTACTTAGGTAAGGTGTTGAGTCATGTGTATAATTTCGTTGATTGTATAATTTCGTGGAGCCTATAATTTCGTTGATTTTGTTTGAGTTAAAGGTACTGTTATTATTTTGGTGACTCTTTAGCTATGAGTAGAATGAGTGAAAAAAAAAAAGACATCATTCTGTTTGTGCAGTCAAAAGCTGTTTTAATAAGGGTTATACCTGCAAGAAAACATTCTTTAGTTTTCCCAAGGACCCAAACCGATAAGTACCACATTATAAGAAATTTTCATTGTTAAAAATATAATTTATACAGGGTATCCCATTAGTGCGTTATTGTTCATTATTTTATTGTAGACACGCAAGAAAGTTTTAAATAAAAGTTATATGGATTTGAAAAATACCTACATATTTTAAAAATATCTTTGGATATACAGGGTGTCACGTTTTTGCCTGGCAAATTAAAATGTATGTTTTTTAAATGGAACACCTTGTATTTTATTTTATGATAAAATTATTAACTCCCTAAATTATTGTAAAGACGAATTGATACAGAAAAATTTTATCAGGTATGTGTGTGGTTACCTTTTAATAAAAGCCTTGCGGATCCACTCCTCTGCGATACCTGTCTTAAATATAACAAAGATCACGTTGAATTAGATGATTTTTCTTTTTATTGCTTTTTAAAGGCATATGATAACGCCAATCCAGATACATTTGGAAATCTGCAACTGTCAAATGATGAATTTGTAGAACTAATATTCAATATTGAAAAGATATTTCAAAATAATTTTGAAGAATTGGCTACAAAAAATAACATTTGTACCACACTTTTAGAATTAATTAACCCAATACCCTTTAGTCATCCATGCTAACGTTTTCCAAAAGAATAACTTATTTTATTGTATGTTTAATCTCAATAACTAAAAAATATACTGACAATTAGTTCGACAGAATTGTCATTTATTTAAAATTTTAAAAATAATAGCATTCGGTTGATCAAAATATGAACGGTGATTGGCGAATTTATTTTTTTTTGCAGTGTTCTCACTACCTAGAATGGATATGAAATATATTCGTTCAATTGAAGGCAATAGCATACTTTTTCGTTTTGTAATCTGTGCATGGATATTAGCCAATCTATGCACATACTACAAAACGAAAAAGTATGTTATTGCGTTCAACTACGAATATATTTCATATCCATTTTAGGTAGTGAGAACACTTTAACAAAATTAAATCTACAAATCACAGTTCATATTTTGGTCACCCAACTCCTATTATTTAAATTTTTTTAAATAAGTGACAATTCTGTTAAACTAATTGTCAATATATATTTTAGTTATTGATATTAAATATACATTAAAATTTTTGTGTAGACTCGATAAATAATAGCATTTTTGTTTTTATTGTGTCCACATTTAAAAAAAAATAAATTTTAATCAAACTACATGATACTAATTTAATTACGAGTATTAAAACTAAAGTCCTGAAAGTTTCGGTGAAGATGAGGACAGAGCATCTGCCTTTCACGCGAAAAGCCCGGGATCGAATCTAGGCCGAGGACTAATTAATTTTTCATGTTAATTTTATTTTATAAATTAGTCAACTTCGTAAATTATTTTAAAATTAGTTATTTTGTCTAAATAACCTAAAATAATTTTTTAAATTTGTAGATTTTCGTTAGTGGGTCGTAGAAAAAATATACTGACCATATCGAGTGGATTGTTCATATCACAATCAGACGATTGAGTACTCCGCATACGACGTCGTGCTCAAACTTCGTCTTTGTGTGATATTGCTATCATATCCACCCTTGTTGAACAAACTATAATTTATTTGTTTTCTTGGTTTAAACAAAAACTTAAGTTTTACATCAGAAATAGGAACTAAATTAATTTACTTTTCAAGTTTTCTTATAAAAATCGATATTACTTTCTCCAAGTACAAATTTAGTACCTACCTAAAATAAGTACTAATTATGTAATATCGTGTAATATTGTAATTCAAATTTCACATTACTATAAAGTTTCAAAATTCCCTACTTCGGTATGGTCAGATAAAAATTGAATATATTATATTAATAAAAACTGTCAAAGTATTACTTCTACAAATCTGTATTTCAATTAATAAGAATACATCTAAATATAACCAATATTGTTAAAATAAAAGCACAAATTCTTTATATTTCCAAAATACCATAGAGTTCCCAGACCTCAGTCGAAGCATTCGTTTATCTAGGTATAAACCCTTTGCGCGAAGAGTAACACTTGCCAGAGACACGGGGTACCACTTGATTTGCATCCACGAGCGTGACACAATTCTTTAACAATTGAAGCCCTTGGTGTAAAAAGGATCCAAGCCACAATTTGTCGTGAAGTGACTGTTTTAGCTCAAAACATTTGTTAACGAGGATTTTACTAGCCACATACAAATTATTTTACCTCTAATCCGAAAGATGTGCTATTTTTCGTAATATTTATATTTAAATAATGTTTCTAATTATATTTGATAGATTTAAAACAAATTAAAAATTTAATTTCCCAAAACTTACTTAATATGGCATGTAACCAACCTTATTACGCCAAGGTTTTCAATTTTTTCAATAATAAAAAAATTGTTTAATCCGGGCCCGACTTTTCCTTCGAATCTAACAGAGATAGCACCATTCCGTCTTGCTTGGTTCTCGACCGCCAGATCAAAGACGCCGACACGGAGTTGTGGAGCTGTATTGTATAAGCTGTGTTCATACTGCACACAATCCTGGTGGCAATGATTAGTTTCTGATCGTTGTTGGTTGGAACAGACTTATAATAACACTGAATTAAACCAATTACAGTTTAAGTCATAACACTTTTACGCCTACTTGAGTTTTAATTTGAAAATAAACTCCAAATTGAATGATTTTGTTTTGATACTCTTGTCAACAATTGTCATGACAACGTCTTTGTTTTCCATAAACATAATAAAATCCTATTCATTAAACAATAAGATTTCGTCTACTTTTTGTTAATAGCTTGATTTGTTAAAAAGTTATAATAAGTTATACTTTATCCCCTACTTTATGTGTGTGTGTGTGTGTGTGTGTGTGTGTGTGTGTGTGTGTGTGAGAGAGAGATATGGCTTCGGACCGTGTCCATTTGCCACAGAATGTTTAAATAATAAAAATGGAATACAGAAAGGAAAGAAATAAGAGAAGTAGTGTCCCCTACTTTATGATACCCCATATTTTTTTTTATTAAACATCTTTTTAGTGAACCTTTTAGTCAACAGATAATTTTTAAATCTATAATTTTTATAATAATTTCAATTGAGCTTCGTACTATATAAGGCAAGATTTTGAATATCTCGAAACACGGCTATTGAAAACCTTCCAATACGGTTTGTTAGTGTCAAAGCAAAAACTACAGATACTTCGCATTAGTCCGAGAAGGAAACAAATAATATGAACGTTGCCAACGACCCGGCCCCGTGGGGATTATGGGGATATTTGTTCGTGTGTGCCTAATAGTCCATTTAAAGGAAAGGTAAAAGGGGTAGAATTGGTCCGCATGAAGAGACCCCCTACCCCTTATATTTTTGGGGTCGCTGATCACGAAAATAAGGGGTTAGAAACGCCGCAGGGGCGCGAAACACCCTTAAAATTGCAAAAAACACCCCTAAACAGGGTTGTTTTTCGACTGTACCTGTTGTTTTGCTCAACTAAGCCATCTTATATGTTTTTTGGGGCGCTGATTACGAAAATTAGGGTTAAAGCTACCTGCAAGGGTTGGAACACCCTTAAAATGGCAAAAAACACCCCTAGGTAGGGGTGTTTTTCGACTGAACTCATTGTTTCACGAAGCTAAGCCATCTTATAAGTTTTTTGGGGCGCTGATTACGAAAATGAGGGTTAAAACTTGCAGCGATGGTTGAACCACCCCTAAAATTGCAAAAACACCCCTCAGTAGGGGTGTTTCTCGACTGTACTTGTTGTTTTGCAAACTAACTCATCTTTTACGTTTTTTGGGGCGCTGATTTCGGGGTGTCGAGACTGGAAAATTTGTGTGACACACCCCACATACTAGAAACACCCCTCCCAAGGGGTGAATTTTCAGGAAAAATTAACAGTTACGGTGTTTCGCGAACTAAGTCATCTTATATAAAAAGTTTACATGCAGTTGCAAGAAGGGATGTACGAAGAAATGTTCTTGCAAAAAAGTGGGATTGCGTTGCACCCAATTCTGCAAAGGATGTAGGGGCAGAGACTGCGAGAATAGCGAAAACACCATGACTATCCAAGACTTTGATGAAGACGAAGATTTTGAAGAAGAAATACAATTAGAACTTGAGCCAGAAATATTGTTTCAGGAAACTGAAAATCAAGGGGATATGAGCGATTTTTGCGACTCACAGATAAGTTCAGAAGTTGATTGGTCCGAAACAACAACAGAATTTGACGGGAATGAAGAAATTTCTCCATGAAAAGTACCAAGACTAGATTTGAATACAACTGAATAGTGATATCTTGTAATAAGATTGATACTTGTCATATTTCATATCTATTGATAAAAATATATTCTATATTTACATTTTGTAATTTATATTTTATTTTTCACCAAAATCCACAGGCTGAAATTTTCCAGTCTTGGCACCTCGATCTTTGAAACCAGCGACCCAAAAAACATAAGAGATGAGTAAGTTTGCAGAACAACAAGTACAGTCGAGAAACACCCCTACTTAGGGGTGTTTTTGCAATTTTAGGGGTGGTTCAACCATTGCTGCAAGTTTTAACCGCCATTTTCGTAATTAGCGCCCCAAAAAACGTAAGAGATGAGTTAGTTTGCAAAACAACAAGTACAGTCGAGAAACACCCCTACTAAGGGGTGTTTTTGCAATTTTAGGGGTGGTTCATTCATCGCCATTTTCGTAATCAGCGCCCCAAAAAACTTATAAGATGGCTTAGCTTCGTGAAACAATGAGTTCAGTCGAAAAACACCCCTACTTAGGGGTGTTTTTTGCAATTTTAAGGGTGTTCCAACCCTTGCAGGTAGCTTTAAACCCTCATTT
>OV651813.1:112273446-112345270 GCA_927349885.1 Psylliodes chrysocephalus | reverse complement strand
ATGTTTATGGAAAACAAAGACGTTGTCATGACAATTGTTGACAAGAGTATCAAAACAAAATCATTCAATTTGGAGTCAGTAGAAGTAACCAAAATTTTGCGAAAGTATTCATATTTTACAAGCAAGTCTGGATTCTGGTTACAATGGGCTTTCCACAAATGCCTGATACTCACATACTTTGATTTTCTTTTACAGCTTTCTGAGTGCCTTTTAAAAGGAGATAGAAAACTCCGTCATTTTGAACCCTTATTACGTGTTGCCTACATCTTGGCGCAATATTTTTAATAGGTGCGTTTTAATCATCCGCTTCTGCTTCGGAATTGTCGGTTTTCTTGTTTTAATCTGACAGGTTAGAACGACTGAACCGATAATTCCGGAAGCAGAAGCGAATGATTAAAACGCACCTGGTATTTTGCTTGCTGCTGTCAGTGTCAGTGAATATTATTTTTGGAGTCACAGTTTATTGCTAAAGAATCATTAGCTCACTCGGACCAGTTGAAAGTTCCAAAATAACATCCACTCCAGGGATACAAATTCAGGATACGCAGAAGACTGCTGTTTTATTATAGGCGGTTGTCATATATTGTATTATCTGAGTTGCACAGTGTATAAACTGGAACATTGAGATAAAAAGTGCCGATGCAGAGTGAGCGATCTGATTCTTTAGCTATAAACTGTGTCATAGGGTTTAAAATGGCCGCGCCCTATGTTGGGCGTGTCGGACCTCTTTCTTGCCCCGTATAGTAATCCATAAGGTATTTTTCGCGGCATAAACCAACATAAACGTTTATGGTAGATCATGTTATTTAGGCATGATCTTCCATTTTGGCCGACATCAAGGACCGGAGGGGAAGTTGTAATGACGTCACTGTTTAGCATACTCGAACATGATCTCATCCACAGGCGGTTATGTTAATTCATGTGTGACAAATGACTACAGACGGTATACAAAGACAAAAGATGGCTTTAATTTTAAAATTTAAATTAAATAAGATTGAAATTGAAGTAAAGGAAAGCGTCGAAATTATTCAACAATTAAAATGTAGTAAATATAAATAGATTAATTAAAATAGCACAAGTAAAATTTGTCGTTATTTTTAGACAATATATTTAGGTACATTAAATATTAATATAAAATAATTAAGTTGTTTTTACTCTTAGGAAAAATCGCGTAGTTTATACACACATGAGTAATTGAAATAATAAAAAATTGTTACTTCAACTCATTGCCCACTTTCAAAACAGCATGGATTTTCCATTTTCGCGTCAACATATACTATATGTGGTAGGGGGATAGACGAACATGATCGAACAACATAATCCGGTTATGTCGCGAAAAATACCTTAAAGTATGTGCTGATACTACAGTCGCTAGGCATATATTGACGTTGGGACCTCTCTCTGTCATAGTGTGAATTGACGCACTTCAGATTCATGATAAAATTTCTTATACGTTCCTTTCTCGTCAAAAAATGTCTGCTTCTTTTGTCGCCACTTCTATTTTCTTTCGGCTGAGTATCCTGGGCGAGATAGTGCCTACGCACATTTTGAACTCTAAATCTTGAAATATTGAGGATAAAAAGAAAAGCTTTGCTACAAATTTCCCGTTGACCTTCTTTAGTTTTAATAAATTAAGAGACAGTGACTGAATTAGGACGTGTCCTCTTTGTAGGATGGCGTCTTTTTGATTGCCTTTGTGACGTATGTTTCAAAATAAACTTGTCTTGCTCTAACTTATTTCTATTTGCATAAAATGCGTCATGAAATTTTCTTATGTCTTGCATGGACAACGTAGAACAAGAAAAATTGGACTGTTTATGAATTCAATTTGGATGAGTGGGGAGTCTTTTAGGTCTATGCCTATGAAAACAAAGAAACCACTTAACATCACAAAATGCAATAATTTGTAAAGAGCTTACCTTGCACTTTACTTTTGGTTTTTTACCACTTGCACACATCACGTAACTTTTTTCTACCCTTTCTAGGCGTAGCTAGAAGTACAGAATCTTCCATAATATACTTTTTTTTCTATTATTTAAACTAAGTATAAATATCTCACGAAATAAAACAGATTCGGAATTGGCTTAAACAGTTGGAAATCAAAATACAACTGAAATAAAAACAAAACAAATCCTGCAAGAAACGAATGGAATGTCAAGGACTAAAGCAGTTATGCAATGGATTAAATAAGTTTTGATAACAAATGTCAAAGATGGATTTAGTCAGTTTTGAAATAGTAACCGCGATGGATTAAAAAAGTTTTGTTACTGTACGCAATATTCACGATTCAATTTTCAGGGGATTTCTCGAGTTCTGGTGCCAAAATTAGTTGCTGTCATAAAGCTGTTTAAAAAAGGAAGGCAGTGTCGCCTGGATCTCAGTTTTGATATAAAATGGATTGAAGCAGTTTTGGAAATAGACTCATAAGTATCTTAAATAATTTCTACTCGCTATAATATGATGAAAACGGTTGGTAATACGAAAAAATCTATAATTTTGATATTTACCTCAATCCACCTGCGGGAAATATTTAACGAGATATTTAATATCTCCCAACACCGAAACGATATTGATGTAGATACACAAAATCCAAATTTACTTTTTTTCACAGATTAAACCTAATATTACCAGGCTATTATTCTAAGGAACTTTTTTCTTTCTTCAAATTTTATTAAAAATATTTCGTAATTCCAAAAATTGTCTATCTAAATTTTTTATCAAATTTTCTGCTACAAGAAAGGCGTAAAATTATTTTTTTTTATTTTTCTCAAATTTATTATCTAGTAATCGATGGCCAACAGTCGCCAAAATGGTATAAGTAACGTTTCGAAAGATTTTTCAAAAAAGTTTTAAAATTAGTTTACCGCTTTTCCGCAACAAAACGAATCGTACATTTCACTGTTTCGTTACGGCATGGCACATTACAGCACGACACGTTACGGTCGTTCGTCACCGGTTACCATTGTGACGTAACGTGACATGAAGTGCGATGACGGAACGTAACATAACGTGACGTAACGTGCCATTCCATATAGGTATGCAATAACTTTGGGTGATTGCTCAGAAAAACACATTGAGGATCACAGGTTAAGAATAAACAGAAAATGTACAATTCGTGAAATTTGTTGACTCCGGAAAAGTTTACAGATTTTTGTACCTAGTTATACCTTTTAAAAAATATTCAACAAATATATCATTATAATAATAGATCACCACTACAAAGCTTATAAAATTTATAATTGGTTATACTTTTGTCATTTTTATTTTTTGTTTGTTTGTATGGAAGTAGCAAAATTTTTACAAAACAATATTATATAGGTACGTAGTAGTCAGCGAAACCCAATTATTTGAACCTGAAAGTATTTCTTGCGGTGTCTACAGGGCGATGAAAAAATTGGTGTCATAAATTTTGAAGATGTGAAGGAAATGTTTGATTTTAAAAGAAATTTGTTTCTTCTTTTTTTCTTTTTCTTCTTCTTCTTTTTCTTCTTCTTTCTTTGATTATTTTTTATCTCATAAAACGCTGGTATTTTAAATCGCCCTGTAGATTGATCAATAATGTTTAACAAATTATATTTATAATAAATAATCAACATGTTTGCAATTAATATTTAACAACAAAAATACGAAACATGTTTTACCACAGACATTCAGACAATTTATATAAATGCATATCAGATATGTATATATATTTTTTCAGTCACAACCTTTAATAATAGTAAAAGAAAAATTATAGTATCACCAAAATAAAATATGCTTCAAAAATCGTAATAGATATTCGACAAAGTTTGAAAAATGGCAATAGATTGAGCTTGAACATACAAAATGTAATAGATTGTGTAAAATTGTAGCAAATCCAGTGTAGACTAAAAAAAATGATAAAAAAATTAGAAAGTAATAAATCTTCAACATCATCGTAATAAAGGGTGCCAAGAGGTAAAAGTTTGTGAAATTGCAATAAATTGTTCAAAATTGCGTAGATCTACTAAAGTCTAAAAAAATCATAATAAAACCATTTAATCTGTAATAGATCTTCAAAAAAGTTTGCAAAATCGTAATAGATTTAGCTTAAACGAAAAAGATATAGAAGAAAGTGACGTACCTTGCACAAGTTTGTACCTTGAGCCACTTTCAAGTTTCGCGCTAATTTTAGTCGCGCACCATCCATGCGTAATTGTTAGAACTATCATATTTCAGTAATTGGCTATACCCGAAAATCAGTTGAATGTAAAGTGTAGTTTGTGAGTTTTGTTATAAAAATTGTTTTACAGCCAGAAAAGTGAAAAAAACGAGGTAACATTTTTTATAAATTACATGTTTATTATTGCTTAGAGTTGTTCCGCGATAACAATCTTAGATATTATGTTGTCTTCGTCATCAAACCGTAATATTATATTTAGGCATTTCCTAACCTAAAAATCCTCACCTTAATTTATCAAAACACACGGCGTGTGCTGTACCTTGAGCCAGGCCTTGGAGTTGTATTCTTGATTTCAGATAATGCCACGTAGAACAATAGAGTGTCGGGAAGCAGCTAAAATATACAAGGTGTTGAGGCATACCCTCAAGAGGTATGTTAAAAAATTTCGCGGGTCCAATGATGAAAACTTCGAATACATCGTTCACTATGAAGGAAATAAGATTTTCTCTCGTACTTAAAGTAGGCAGCACGGTTGCATTATGGTCTGACTTTTGATAGTTGAAGTTAGATCATTGGCCTTTCAGTACGCGAAAGCAAATTTAAAAACATATCCGTATAAGTGGGACGCGGAGCAACTGGCTGGAAAGTCATAGTTACGAGGTTTTAGAGAAAAATTCAATAAAGAATTATCACTACATAAAACGGAAGCAACTAGCAACTAGCAACTACTCTCTGAGTTTTGTCCCAAAAAATATATTTAGTGGATTTAGAATTTCTGGAATTGTTCCTTTAAATGAAGACATTTTTGTCGATGAGGGCTTTCTTCCATCCAGTGTCACTGATCGACCTATACCAGAAGACAACAACCTAAATCAACCACCTAAAGCGAACGCAGAGGTTGAAGCTGGACGGTCCACTTCATTTACTCGAACCCCTGCAGCACTTGACGTCGACAATCATTATTTAGCTTCTACCAGTTTTGTATCCCCTGAATCTATGAAACCATTTCCCAAGGCCACTGCTCGAAAATCTACGAACCGAGGGAGACCAGAAGGTAATCACGAATCCTTACCGACACTCCTGAAAAAGAATAATTAGAAGAGGCTAAACGATTAAAGGATTTGAAAATATTAAAGAAAGTTGAGACAGTTAAGAAACATTTTTTCAAGAAAAAACCTGCGCCAACATTTGCAAAAAACTTAGAGAGTTTAGACGAATCAGATGAGATGGACTTGTCGTGTAATTCTGATGGCGATATTAGTTTGACTGACGAAGTAAATGCCCAGTAACTGGGGTTATAATTGACTCGAGACTTACCTGGAATCAGCATCTAGAAAAAACCACAGGCAAGGCGATCCTTTGGAAAAAATGGGGGTTTAAACCAGACATGGTATATTGACTTTATAACATGGTGATGAGACCGATAATAACATACGAAGCTTTGGTGTGGTGGCCAAAGACATAGCAAAGGAAAGCAATAACGAGGCTAAGCAAGGTACAAAGACTTGCCTGCCTCGGAATAACGGGGGCAATGAAAACAACCCCCACAGCTGCAATGGAAGCACTAATAAGACTCATACCTCTTTACTATGTGATACAAGGGGAAGCAAGATTAGGTGCTTACAGATTAGGGAATACACTGGGAAAGCTTGACATTAGACCAGGTCACATGAGTATCTCAAGGTTAGTGACAGAAGACGTGCTAGACATGAGATCAGACCACATAACTAAGAGGCACTCTTTTATTACTCAATTTGAGGTTTTAATACAGGAAAGAGCAGAGATCACATAAGGGAGGCCAATGCCCAGACGGGTATAAGACTGGGGAAGGCACTGTGGTGGCAGTATTCTCCAAAAACCCTGTAATAACCATAGCTATGCTATAGGAATACATTCCTCGGTATTTCAGGCCGAGGTATACGCAATTTTACAATGTGCAAAAACGAACAATGAAAAATCTGTCGAAAATCAGCATATTCAAATAATGTCAAACAGTCAAGCGGCACTTAAGGCCATATCGAGTCAGAAAGTTACATCGAGGCTGGTATGGGAATGCATCGAAGAACTAAGAACATTGGCAGACCGAAATAAAGTAAAACTATTTTGGGTGCCAGGTCACCAAGGGATCGAAGGCAACGAAAAGGCTGACGAACTTGCAAAAAGAGGGTCAGAAGAAACACCGGAACTAGACACAAACCCAGGAGTACAAGACTAGATTCGGCAACAACATATTAACTATTGGGGAAGCACCCCAAAACAGGCACATGGAAAAGTCTTCATAGGCAGACCTACTCTTTATGAACTCTAGGCAGAACTACTTGAATAGGAACCAGTTAAAAGTGATAACAGGGTTCATGACTGGGCACGCTCCAGTAAAGGGACACTTGAACAAAATTGGCATGTACAATGGGGAACTCATGTGTCGACTATGTCACAAGAAACCAGAAACGGCCAAACATATACTGTGCGAATGCGAAGCTCTAGATCGCAAAAGACTGGCTCTTTTTGGACAACCCCAGGTTAATCCAACAACGTTTAGAACCCACCCAAGGATCTGTACAAACTTGTACAAGGTACAAAGGTGACAGAGTGGGTGCTATGAACTAACATGGGGTAAAACACAATAAGCCAAGAGGCTTCAGTGTTATTCTGAGACATAGTCAGACGAGCCCAGGAGAGAAAAAAAACTGGGAAAGCAATTAGAAACTGAAACTATCAATGAAGGTGAATAATACTTATTGGTCAAAGTGTCCGGTAAAAAAAAGCTTCGGATATTATATGGCCAAGATTTTGACAGTAAAACCCGAAATATGTATCACTTACCTAAAAAAAACTGCTGGGGCAAACAAATTTTTGTTGGATGATTCGGTCAGAAGTTACATGGTTGATGAAAAAGACGTGATTTTGAAATTACCTCCTCCAATAACCAGTGGAGGATCGGATCGTCAGCAGTCATTTGCCGTAGATCTTAGCCCTTATGCTTTAAAATAATCAAAACAATAAAGTTTTATTTTTTCATTGCTGTTTTTATATCTTGGCTCAAGGTACATTACCATATGGATCAAGGTACAACCCCATGTTGTACGTTGAGCCACTTTTCACTTTTTTTTATTAATTCATAAGATTGTTATCCATATTTTTTTTTCACGAACCATATCATCATTGTAAAGAAAAAAAGTCAAAAGTTATGATAGCAACAATCATATTACTGAAATGTCATTTCAATTACATTTTTGGAATACTTTTGGTAAAGTTGTCGCAAGGTACGACACCTTCTTCTACTGTAACCGTTTGCAAAAATGTAATACATTGCTCAAAATGGTAGCAGATCTAGTTAGTATAGGCTAAAAAAAAACGTATTAAAATGAATCGAAAAGTAAACTCGAGAAAATCATAATAGATTGGGCCTTAATGTACAAAATCTACTAAAGCTGTCTGTTATATAATAAAGTTCATAAAATTGTAGTAGAACTAATACAGGATAAAAAATCCGAATAAAACTATTCAAAAAGTAATAGATCTTCAAAAAAGTTTGCAAAATCGTATTAGAATTGGAATAAAAGTAAAATATCTAGGTACTGTAACTCTTTTTAAAAATGTAATAAATAAACTGTAGTAGATCTAATACAGACTAAAAAACCGTATTAAAATGAGTCAAAAAAGTAATAAATCCTCCACGAGAATTCGAAAAAATCATAATAGATTGGCCCTTAATGTCTCCTGGAACCGTCTGTAAAAGTGTAATAAATGTGCGCAAAATTGTAATAGATCTAGTGTAGGTTAAAAATCATAATAAAACGAGTTAACAGGTAATAAATCTTCTACAAAGTTTGAAAAATGGTAATAGATTGTAGCAGTCAGCATCTAAAAAATTGTAATACCTTATATTATATTATGTATTAAATAATACCTAGAAAAGTTTATCAGCTAACTAATCAGCTAAATAAATGTTATTTACTTATTGTGCACCACATAATTTTAAATATTATGCTTGTAAAATTATTTGATAGTACTACAATAAAATAGTAAAAAAGATATTCTTACAAAACCGTATTAAATTGCAAAAATCGTAATAGATCGCAGTAAATATAAATTGTTCTGAACATCTGTGATAACAACACGATCTTCTTAAAATACCTTACTTGACCTATGTAACAATATCCACCGGTTTTATCAACATAATCTGGCACAAAAAAAGCATCAGCTGCAAATTATAATTCATATCTCTTAATTATTATATAGCCTGATTATTGGATGCCCTCAACATATGCAGTATCGTCCAAGGTGTGCAACCAGTTGAAGATCATCATGTTTCTTTCGTACTTGGACAAAGGTTTTCCTCTTTCTCTCTCAACGTCCCTAATGGTCAACGGCAGGTTCTTACCAGCTCTTTGTTTGGCTACCCTCAGCATAGCCGCGTTTGTACTATTTGAAGTTGTGGGACTCTTGCTCGGCGTGGGACTTGAACCTAAAATTATGTTTAATTATTTTAATCTTAACTTATTTAAAACAATTAAATTTATTGTCACTCTGTTTACGTACCTGGAACTGTTAAGCGTGAAGGAGCAGGAGAATTATCCTTACAGGAATCAGATCCAAGGCTGGCTGTCACTGTAGATGGCGTTACTTCTAATCTATCGAGGTTGAACTCGCTTTGTGACAGGCGTTCTATGGCTTTGTACGTGGTTAACAAACGTCTTCTTATATAATTTTGGCGAACCTAAATCAAAGATAAATACATATTTTTTTGGTATCTATTGGGACCACTTAAAACAAATAATGGCTATATCTCATGATCTAAAGATGATGCAAAAACGTTTTTAAGATAAGAAGAGAAATATCCACTGTACACTTTTAAAGTATCACCCTGTATGTCGTATTTAGATTGATATTGATACTAGAATGATTCGTACCTTTTTGTTAACTGATCTAATAAAGTCAGCTGCAGTAAAGGCAGGCGGTGGAGGGGTACTTGCTGGTTGATGGGTATTAGAACTAGATTGTCCACCATGTGGAGAAGGCAGCTGAGAAGTAGAAGCTATATCACCAACGGCAACCCAAGTAGAACAAGATCTGAAAGAACCAATTTAAAATATTACTTACATATGACTTTAAACTATATATAGCTGTGCTAGTGATTAAAGTACTGAGGAACTTCAGGAACAATATCTTTAGGATGTCTTGAAGCTTAAAAAATAAGGATTTTTCTTGTGGATTTAAATTTTATAGCTGTGTCAGTCAGTAAAGTAATGATTAACATAGTCAATGCCACAGTACTTTCTTAAAGCTTAAGCAATAATAATTTCCCTTTAGCTTTAAAAATAATAATTATATTTTACTTTAAACTATACAGCTGTGCCAATAAGTAAAGTACATACTGAAAAACATAATAGCCAATGTGACTTGGTACTTTAGTAAACTATAGTTACTTTCAGGATGTCTTGAAGCTTAAACAATAAAGATTTTTCTCGCAGCTTTAAAAATGGTATAGCATAGAAAAATTTACTCAATTTATAGTATTATCAAAGTAAAGCTACCACCACTGGGACGCAGTACATGTTGTTTACTCCTCCTCCTCCTCCCCTGTACCGAACCACAAAGAGCAGTAAAAAATAGGACGTGTCACTTTTTGCAGTTTAGATGAGGGACTATTAAATTATTTTGATGATAGACATCAGTTGGCTATGTCAAAATGACATTTCGAATTGAATAATTTGTTGACATTGTTAAACATAATAATACAATTTCTATTAAAAGAAAGGAAGAAGAAATTCCCACCTTGACGTTTGATCCAGTCTTGCGTTCTCCAATAAAAACCCGGATCTCTGCAACGAGTTCAGCGCTAATTCTGAGACGGCGTTTCTGAGTCCCGGGATCGATGGTCCGTCATCAGGCGACGGTAATTGGCTAATGTCGGATGTGCTGAAACTTTTTTGAAGACCCACGGCCGAGGATAAGGCCGCGCAACTACGGATTAATTCAGTCTCTTCTTCGAACCATAAGATTTCAGGTATATCTGCAGGCCTGAAATATTAACAGTTATGAAATTGAAAAGTATTATGCTTTGAAAATGATATTTTCCTATATATAATTGATCCAAGTACAATTTTTAACACAAATGAGATAGGGCTGCAGACTTGTCTATAAAGTGCTAAAATGTTGGGTCCTAAAAATTACCCAAATTTTTACAAAATTGTAAGTGGTCCTTAAAAATTTGATCACATCTATTATTATTATCCATTATTATTATAAAATCAAAAACAACTTTAAGAATGAATGAGTTAACTGTCACTATAACGCCAGAAAAATAATAATAATAAAATGGATAATATGTAATAGTCAAATACCAAAAGAAGTACTTTCCCGGAATAGTTGTTAATATAGTAGAGGATGAATACGAGGTTAAAACTATGACTCCACTTGGCTCCAATTTATTTAAATGACGGAATCCAGAAGATCATGGAAGATTAAGGAATAAATTCACGGGTGCATGGGTAAAGGGGCATAAGTCATTTTTTTTTATTTCGGTCGTTAATGCATTTATCACATTACAAAATGAACGCGCTTGCTTGGGATAAATGTCACAAGTCAATAGTGTATTATAGCAAGGCAATGGATATGTGCTAAAAGGTTTATCTTGAAAACAGACATTCCTGCTTGTGTAAATAGACTTAAGTATTGTGAAAAATTAATTATGTCCGACACATTTTCATATATATGTGATAATAAAAATCTTTGCATTGCTAAAATGGATCAAGTCAGACTTGATCCATTTTTCACCATTTCAATTTATTGTTTTCTTGTGCATATAAAATCATGTCAGGACTTGATACGTTTTACACATAAGTATATTGCAGCTGTTTGACTTAAACCATTTTACAAAAAAGTCATATTTGCAAAATGACATAAGCAGAGATTTGGCAACATATTATTGTTTGTGACGGTTAAGAAGTTTATTGTTCTCGGTTTTATAGACAAACTGACTGTGAAAGATGAGCAGCAGGGCACAAAAAATTTTGAATTTATTGAAAGAAAGCACTAATGAAAATCATACTCATAAAAGTAAGTTATAAAATTATTAATTTAATCGGAAAGTTGAAACAAACTGATGACTGAACATAACCTAACTTTTTTCGTCCTGAGCCGCGTTCGGCTTCCAGTGTGGAAACGTTGCCAAGTTTATATTTTTTCCAACAAAATAGGGAAATGTATTTCAAAGTACATTTTTAAACTCTTACATAAGATAAACAACAGTTCAGGTATTATAAAGATATTCTTTGATGGTTGCAGATGAGGACGATCAGAGCAGCGAAGCTCCTTCACTGGACGAAGCTGTCCGAAAGGAAATTATCATTGACTCTGATGATTCTATTAGGGATCCAGATTTTGAACAACCCGGGACTTCATCTGGTAGTGAAAGCGATGAAGATGTAACAATTCAAATAAGACAACGACAGACAACAGCAAATAGAGAGGAGCAAGTTATTGCTAATAATACCAATAGAGCCAGACATAATAGGGGCAAAAAGCGTGAAATAAAAGGAGATACGAGGGCTGTACGACAGCACAGAAAGGAGAAACGTAATACTGGCCAGGAATATGTAAATTCCAAAGGAAAAAAAAGAGCTGCACGCACCATGCAGCCTCTTAAACCTTGCAGAAATAAGTGTAGAGAAAATATTTCTGAAGAAGAAAGACATAAACTCTTTACTATATATTGGGCTGTGGGGGATTATAATATAAGAACAGCTTATGTTGCTGGTTTACTTAAAATTAAGAAAAAAGCAGTATCAAGACCCCGTACGTCTGTCCCAAATAAAAGTAAACACCACATGAATACAGTCTTGTATCATTTGCAAGTAAATGGTAGGAACGTCTCCGTTTGTAAATTTTGTTTCCTTACCACCTTTAATGAAACTCAAAGATTTATAAGAACTGTAATTGAGAAAAAGTTGTCAAATCAGTCTGGAATTACAGTAGCTGATGGCAGAGGAAAAAGTGCACTACCAAACAAACGAACCTTGCAAGATATAGAAAACGTTCGGCAACATATACTTTCAGTGCCTACGTATGAAAGTCACTACACACGCAGATTCTACAAAAAAGTATTTGCCGCCAGACGTCACACTGACCGAACTTTTATGAAAAAATTTTGTATTTCATTTAACAACTGAAAAATCACAAATATGGTTGGAGGGTTAAAACAAAATAAGAACAAATTCTTAATAATTAATAGGATATCCATTATTAGATATAACTTTTTGGCAACGGCGCGGCATTGATGAAATTAAGTTTTGGATAGTAATATCCGGCATATTAATCCAAACTTCATTAATTTTATCAATTAAGGACTGTTTATTTGGGAATCTTGTAGTCCGAATACGACGTTCAACTTCTTCCCAAAGGTTCTCAATGGGGTTGAGGTCTGGTGATTGGGCTGGCCACCTAAGAACCTGGACATTGTTCTCCTGAAACCATTCCTGAACAAGGCGAGACGAATGTTTCGGATCGTTGTCCTGTTGGAATATAAATTGCAAAGGCATCTCCCGCTGAGCATAGGGAAACATAACGTTTTGGAGTATGTCTCTGTAGACGAAGCGATCCATAATTCCGTCTATAAAATGTAGTGGGCCTACTCTGCTCCACGAAAAACAACCCCATACAAATACACTACCTTGTCCGTGCTTTATTGTTGGCGTAACATACTTTGGGTGAAATCTCATATTAACCGGATGCCTGACACGCTTCATTCCATCAGAATTAAAAATTTTATAACGACTTTCGTCGCTAAACAATACTTTTCCCCAATCTTGCACTGTCCAGTTCAAATGTTGTTGCGCAAATTCAAGACTGGCACGGCGATTTCTTTCAGAAACCAACGGGTTTCTTGGCAGGACGTCTGCTATAAAGTTTCGCCTCAACTAATCGTCGTTGAACAGTCCTCGCACTGACTTCCAGTTCGGGAATTTCAGCAATTATCCTTGGTCCTGACAACCACGGATCTCTTTGAGAAATTCTTTTGATTCTCCTATCCATCAAAAATGTAGTTTTCCTGGGCTTTCCTGATTTCGGCATTTTTTCTACGTGTCCTCTTTCATTATAACGTGAAATTATTTTTGAGACACTATATTTGGGCAAGTCGAACTGTTTGGAACTCGCAATCTTACTCTTCCCTTCTAAAAAGGCGTTTACGACCATTTCTTGTACCTCCGTACAGATTCGTTTTCCTTTTGGCATATTTAATTCTGTAAATATTAGAGCTGTTAAGCTTAATTGAATTGAAAAACGTCATTTTAGAACTTTACCTGTATCATAAACCCTTTTCCTGTAAACCAAATCAAAGAGTTGCTATACTTTTGTCGCGATAATAAAAAGTCTAGTTGAAATAAATTATTACATACTAACTTATTTGACATTTGCAAACAATCCCATGTCACATATGACTGCAGCCTACTATGACCACTTAAATTCAATTATTTTTAATTTCCATGGTTGCTCATTTTATTTTAAATAATTAAATATTTTATTTTACTATAAAAGTTGCTTCACTTTTGTCCAATAGTGTAAGTACCTACAGGAAGATCTGGATGTCCATGTTAAACATAATACTGTATTCAGATACTCATATGGAGTATGACAGTGACCATAGTTTAATAGAAAAAAAGAAAAAAACATTTAATGGACCAATAGAACATCCACATGATTGGGCGCAACTAATGCGTCAGGTTGGGAAAAAAAGCCCTTTTCTGTAAAAGAAATGACACAAGATAACTTTTACGACTTCTCTCACTTATATAAAGGACCACTAGTAAACAGAAAACTTGATCCTTCTGGTTATCCCAACTGGCATCACGTACGTTGGTTAAGATATGAAAAGCGATATTTTGGACTTCTAAAGTTTAAAACGTCTTTTGAAGACAGTGATAAATTCCATTCAGTAAGTTTTAGAAGAAGAGGAAAAATACCTCTGATATTAAATCCACCTCTTAGTTATGCTGGACCAGTTCTCATATCTAAAGAGAAAAAACGTGATCTTATAGATTTGTTACCATTTATATCACGTAATTTTTGGGATTTTTACGAAAATTTAAAGACTGCTGAAGATGTGGTGGATGTTAATCCTGATTTAGCAGATGTTTCTGAACCAGAAGATTCTGAGGAACAGTAGTTTTCATTTTCTAAGTTGTCTTTTTAGTTACATAATGTTTTTCATTTTAATGTATTGTAGTTTTTTAGTGCCAAAAAGCATAAGTCAGATTTTTGTGACATGTGACATATGACATAAGTCACATGTTTTTTTTAATTTTGTATTTTTATTTTAATAAAATAAATGTTTTTAACTTCTGCCTGCCTATTTTCCTAAAGAATGTATTCCTATTTACACTATGGCAACAATTAAAACAAAAAATATGTACGTACAGATTATACACAAATATTCAAACTTAAATTGCTTGTTTCTTGAATTTTATGATTTATGACTAATGCTCCCTTTACCCATGTACCCGTGAATTGTACCACCGATTCTGAAAAAACTAGGATGCTACGAATGTCAAGAAATTGCCAAATATAACTAATCTTGGTACCTACTAGACTCATAATGCCTACATAAGTGTATTTCAATTGTTTTTTTACAATAAATTGTTATTTATTGATTTTTACAATAATTTTCTTAATTTTTTAGATAGGTACTTTCTTAGTTCATTCTCTGGGATATTCTGAATAAATTAATTTTCATCTTTTATCTTGTTACAAGCCATTAAAATACTTTATTTTAATAATAACATTGGATTATGAATTATTTCAGCATCACATAGAAATTTAGTTGTAAATATTTGTTGTTGTAAAATTATAGGCATAATTTGACCGTTCATTTACTGGTGCTTCTACCCTATATGAATTTTATATAGCTAACAAACTGTAAAATAAAAGTCGTTATGTTTTGAAAAATATTTATGTTTTCATTTTTTGATACCCAAATATTGTTCAGGTACTTAAAATAACTGCAACATTATAATAATGCTTCTACATGCTATATTAATATAATCCCATAAAGCAAATTTTGATATTATTTTTTAAATGTCTTACGCAACTGATGTTCTTAATATATATACATAGAACATACTACTGACTGGTATTTCTTATTGGCGAATATCACAACGAATTACAGCTGATTTTTTTTCTGTAACTACAATTGTCGAAACTTTCAAAGATTCCCCAATTATTTTCAAAATTTGGCAACGGTGTGGAGCTGTGACGGTCTAAAATTTATTACATCATCGATGACGTGCATTGGTTTTTATATTGTATGAAGTATACTTTTTTAAACTTAAACGACGTCAAGTATGACGTCAGTCTGGCCGTATGACAGAAAAACAAGAAAACAGACGATTAAATATAAGAAAATAACAAGTCACTAATCGTCGACACTCACCTACTCTGATTCCTATTATCTGGATTAGGACTGTGCCCTCGCACAAACTGTCCCCCCTCGCACTTGTGAAAATTCAACAGCCTCCTTCCGTGCGCGTCAGACGTGGAGGACGACACCGAAAACAACGACAAATCGGTGGTCACACTTTCGTGGCTCGGCGACCTCAAGATCTTGCAGGCCACGCTCAACACCGGCGTCTGAGGCGTCAATTGTTCGGTTTTTCCGTTTTTTTCGTTCATTTTTGCTCGTCCGGCTCACTACGACCTAAAACACACCGTAATATCGCACGAGTCACATAATCGCAACGAGCGTTGTTTATCGCCACCCTTTCAGGTGTTTATCTTCTAACTCTAACTGGATGCGGCGATGATTTAGATTTACGCCCGTCGGGAGAGAAAGAGAGAGGCGGCGAATCGATATGTTGGCGGCGACGCCAGCGCGATGCGGAGCTTTCGAGGATGGTTTGATTTTGGGCCGATTGGGGAAAGTGTGTCACACACGTCTCACGATTTTCGTGTTTCCTTTTACTTGAGGAGGGAGTGGGTTGGTAGGTAGGTTTCGAGGTTAGCGGCATTTGTGCTAATGCCGGAAGTGATTGTTTTCATTCAGATTGGAATACTAACAGTTTATATTTTGAACAGTATAATGTTCCTACAAAACAAACATTTTTATCTGGTGCAATAATAGTTCAATAACTGTGTGCTTCCAATTATAATTAAGATCATCAATTAACTTTTTCCCTTAAAAGGACAGCGTATATAGGTCACTACGACAGGATCAGAGTCGTTTTACTATCACTACACAGTTAAATAACCTATAACATCCGTTAACTGTTTAGATGCCCAATATTGGATATGTTTAATATTCCAGCAGTTTACTGGAAAATAATGGAAAGAACCTAAAATTGAAAATTTGCCATAATTTCGATGATTATGATAAAATAAATCATTGTAAACATTGCCAAGACAACCAACAATGTTGCAATGGATCAGACAATGGATGCAACAATAGTCTCAGGAATGGTGGAACAACTATCCAAGACTGAGATAGGCCAAACAGTTCATCAAGGAACCATCGGCCAAGTTCACGAAAGACCTAATGGTTTAAAAGCGTCAAATCGTTAGGATAACAGTAGGTCTTCTTAGAGGGAAAGCCCACTCACGCGATATGTCGCGCGCGACCTGCCGCATGCGATTTTTTAGGTGCGATTTTTAACAGACGACAAGCAGCGTCACAGACCTTCAGTATCTATATGCGTTCTCTGAGAAGAACGTCTACTTCTTCAATTTCTTCTTGTTCTTGCAATAATTCAAAATCTTCCAATAAGTCCATTTTTTAATATCTGACACTTCTAACTTCACGATGATTGACGTTTTTAAAACTAAATTACAACCTTAATTTATCACTCCTTGAAACTTATTGGTTACTTCAAGCGGCCTCTAAGTTAATTGTCAAGTAAGAACTAGTTACTGGCAAGTTAACTTTACTTGAAGGTGAAAAAACACTATAGTTCGCTAATCTGTCTAGTAACGCTACTTATAACTTTACTCATAGGTAAAAAGACCGGCCCTAAATGTAATAATAGGATATTTAATATAATAGTATGTTTATACTATAGTTTACTTTTTTAAATATATTAACCTGCTCATAATATTTGTCTTTGTTTTACCTAACTATACTTAATATAAATTTAACAACAATAAAGAATAAGATTTATTTTTAAGATGCTTATATGTTAGATAACTCGTGCGTTGCATTCAATTTAAAACTTACTTCACATATTTAATGATATTTTGGTGGTTTTTTTAGGTATGGTGTAAAATATTTAATTGTAAAAATAAAATGTTGATACTTCCCAGCTAGCACAAAAACATCCCATCTACGTTAATAAGCTGCAATTTTAGGCTCTTTAAGCTCGCATGCAATGTACTGTTAATGTAACCCTATCATCCCTGCAACCACCGAATGTCCGCAACGGCAAGACTTTTATAGCACATCTCTCAGAAGTTAAAAAGTGAAGTTCGGAAAACATCACACTAGCACTTTTACGGTACTTACCCTGAAAGTTGCTCTGAAACTTTCTATAGATGTTATAATGTGAATTCATTCTACAGCATTATACAGTGTGTCCACGGATGGACTTAACAATACTTGTAAAAATATTTATTTTAAATTTAAAAGTACTTCTTCATAATTTCTTTTGCTTGTTAAATAAATACGATTAACGTTGAGAAATTATGAAAAAGACCTTTTGAAAAATTTAAAATAAATATCTTTACAAGTATAGTTATGTCCATCCTTGGATACACTATATTCAAAATAGTATATTGAGGATATAGTAAAATCTGAAGAAAACAAAATAAAAAATTGTATAAATTTATTATTAAAAAGGTTTTGAAATCAAGAACCAATATCATACAAGTAGAGGTAGGTATTAATAATATAGGTAAAAAAAACACTGACAAATTGGACAAAAGTTGGTATAAAGGGTATATAAGGAATATCTCAGAGGTTCACTAGAATCGAAAACACTGAACGCTTGCACGAAAGAGTATAATAAGTACCTATATTGCAAAGGTTCACTGGTAGCTAAAATGGTGCACGATTGTACAAAAGTAGTAAAAAGTGTATTTATATAAGGTATATTTCAAAAGTCACTAGATTTTTATTAAGATGGCAGTTGTAGGATGCTAAAAAAAGATATTTGCCTACAACTGGTACTAATCATAGTTTTAATATGATATAAACTGAATATTGATAAATGTAAAGTCATAAGGTTTAATAAAACAGCTAATATCATTATGCATGATTGTCATTGCAGGTTCTGAACTAAGTTTTGAGCAAACTATAAATGATCTTGATGTTATTTTTGAGAGGGACCTATAAGAGTTTGGAATGCAGATGTCGAGAAGCATCATTTGTTTTCCTGTATAAGTTATTGAACGGTTTGATTGATAGTGACAGCCTGGTACACTTTATTAGATTCCTTGTTCCTGCCAGACTTACTAGGCCTATGAAACTATTTTATGTAAATGCTCATAGAACTAACTATGGACAGAATTTATTTGTAGACCAACTGATGTCCAATTACAATAAGTATTTTTCAAATTATGACATTTTAAAAGGTTTATTTTTTAAAGTGTCAACTTTTATTACACTATTGACTTCATTTTTATACTGTGACAATTTTATTAATTTCTTCTTTATTTTATTTTGATATTTTAACCATTTAGAACTTTATATATCAGTAGCGTACTGTAAACAAATAAATATGTGAACTTAATTACATAGTTTCTTCCGTAAAAATAACTTTGTAGATAATAAATTTACTTGTTTAATTATTATTAAGAAAATAATATATATATAAAGAAAATAAAAAATATGCTCGTTTAAATCGTTGCACCTATTTTTAGTTAATTTTTACTTACTTTGTTTTTTAAATAAATAATATTTATTTTGACTTTTACAAATTTTATACTTAATAATGGATGTTCAACTTATACAGAACAATGTTTTTTAGCATGATATTCTGCTATGAAAGAAAAAGAAATGTTATATATTCTTCTTCAACCAATTCTGTATTAACTTTAGCTTCTAAAATTCCTGAGATTTTTACTAGAATTATAATCCAGCACAAAGGAAACCTAAAACACAATATTTTTAAAATTTATTTTTAGTGATTAAAATATTATTACACTAGGGCGACCATACTTACAGCAATTTTTCTGTATTGTAAAGCATTTTTAAAGTTTGTCAAGCAATTGGTATTGTGCAGCAAACGTACAGCAAAATGGCATAGGTATATATATCCAGTGAAATGCTGTATTTATCCACCAAAACGTCACTACTGTCCAGCAATGGTAATACTTAATTTACTGAAACGTAACAAATTTAAATGTTATTTATCTTTAGTGAACTACATGAGCACTTCTATACTGCTGTTCTAGCAAGAAAGGTTTTATCTGCAAAATTAGCAGTTTTTTTTATGTGTATTTGTCTACATTTTATCTTTCTCGATACTGAAAAGGAATGTATTATTTGTAACAAAGGTACTAAAATGTTAAAAAGTTACACAAAAAAAGGTTTAAAAGATAATAAATATAAATTTTCAGATAGGACTTCTCTTGTTAGGATAGCAGTATATGACTTCTCTGTTTTTGTATTTTTATAATTGGGAGTAGGGTTGAGTATTGGTCAAAGGTATCAATACCGGTATCATGTGAGATACTTTGTGATAGAGGCATCGATACTGTTCGAGATTATGTTAAAGATATTGATATTTATAAGTCTCGAGTCTCGAGTAACAAAGTATCGAAAAAGTAAAAGATTTTTGTTAAACGGCTGGCAACCCCCATTCAACAGGACGGAGTAGGCAACTTAACTAATAACAAGAGTGCATCAGTAAAGTATATTCTGTAGTCGACACCTTTTCTTTCTCTACTGGTACTCTACCTGGTACAAGTTATAGTGTCAATAACTGGCAATTTACCTTATAATTAAATAACAAAAAAACAGTGATAACGCTTAATCATATTACCAAGTTTCACCACATGCAAAAACTAAAATATTTCAGTACAAATATTTGAACAAACCTTATAATCTCTGACCACACACATAGCGATACAATACTTGCTTCTAAGTATCACTATGGCGATAGTATTGGTAATTCAGTAATTCAGTGCCTAAATATCGATACTTTCATTGTTTAATATCGTTACTTCTATAGTATTAAGGCATCAATAAGATCCCTATTATCGTGTAAAATAAATATTTCATCATTTAATTGTATCTACTTGTTTACAATGATTTATTTTTTATTGTATTTGGAAATTGAAATTTTACCATCTAAAACAACAGACAATAAATTAGAAAATTAGAAAATTTATTGAAAAGAAGAAAACAACTTACCAAACTTATTCAAACGTATAGTTTCCAATTTCTTTAAAATCTGAAATACGTACAAGAAAAAGTGACAAGTGACATTTTTTTATGTTTTGTTGGTTATGACAAACGAATGGCTACGTTCGAAAGTCCATAGTACTTTTCGTGGAAACTTTTTTTAGCAAGTTACTTAATTACGTTGTGTTATCATAACAGGCAGGTTAAATACGTAAGTAACAAATAGATGTTTCGCGAGGTTTTGATTTCTGTCAACAACTTCTCATTAACGTTGCAATTACGTTGTATGGGTATGTTATTATGTTCCCTTAAAACAACATCGCCGAAAGGCTTGGTAACGTTATGTGCTAGCTGGGTTTCTACTCTACATGCTATACCTATGCTATGTAGCATCAAAAATAGTTAACACTGGAATAGTAAACTTTGTATGGGTGTATATACCAAATTTTAGAATACAGGGCGTTCCGATGTTATGCTACTGAAATGTTGATTTTCTTCATATGGAATGTTTTTAGATTATACGTAGATTGTTCCACTTCTTTAAAAAAAAATAATTAATGAAGCAATAAATATATGACACCATATAGGCATATAATATCTTAAATATATCAAATAATGGATGTACATTGGATATGTTAAACATCTATAGGATATATCCATTGGTTATATCCTGGATATAGACGTACATTTTGATATCCATATTAGATCCACTGGATATCTATGATATCTTGTGGATATATTGGATATCCACAAAAGATATTCTGTGGATATCTCTGGGATTTCGCGTATTGTCTGGGAGATACCCATTAGATATTTTGCTGGATATCCATAGGAAATTTTCTATATGCTGGATATAGACGGACATTTGGATATCCTTATTGGATCCACGGGATATCTCTAATATCCTGTGGATATATTGGATATCCACAAAAGGTATTTTGTGGATATCTCTGGGATTTGGTGTGTTGTCTGGGTTAAAGAAGCCTTCAACATATAACTGAATTTAAAAAACATAATTAAGTAAGCCTCTGGCAAGCTGGCATGTACAGATCTTTTTCGAAGGCATTACGTCACAAATTGCGGTAGACGCTGTCACGTGAGTAGTACTTCGCGGATGGTTGGTTGAATCTGTCAGCGCTTGGCATGAGCGTGGTTGTTTATCTTGAGACTAAAGTTCTTCTTTCACTATACAGTCCAGTACCTCTTTACAAATCAGCGTATCGTCGCCATCTTAAAATACAGTTTTCAAGTTTATAATCCTCGGAGGACGTAGACTCCCCCATTGTAAAAGTTATCTCCTTTGATTAACACATTTATATATTTTTGATAATTAATAATGAAAAAAAATTAATTACGTGTAACCACTTGCTCAAGAAAAGAAAGAATGACCTAAGAGTGCATCTGAGTACAAAGAAATGGGAGCAGAGGTGAGAAGGACTGGTAAGACCAGTTGTTGTTTTGGAACTTTCTAAATATTTTTGAGTATTTAGACTTTAAAATACGTGGCATCAGAGCGACGGGAAAGGGGGTACTACGTATGATCATTAAGAACAAGACGTGGAATATAAGTAATTATCAGATTTGTATACCTAGTTGTGTTAGTCCGATCCCAGCTAGCACATAACGTTGCCAAGCCTTTCGGCGATGTTGCATTAAGGGAACGTAATAACATTACTTTACAACGTAAATGCAACGTTCATGAGAAGTTGTTGAGGGAAATCAAAACCTCGCAAAACTTCTATTTGTTATTTACCTAGTTAACCTACCGTGAACATTACAAATCTGAATTCAGAACGTTTAGTTTTATGTCAATTTGTCGCTTGTCAGTTTTTCTTGTCAATTGTGTTTTTTAATGGTTTATTTTTCGACATCCAGAATTTATTTTATAAATAATTATTATTTATACATTCGAATAGATTTGGTAAGGGTCCTCTATAAAATAGATAACTATTTTCTAAACCATTGTCTTTGTTTCAGATTACAATGCCTGGTGTAAATTTATTATTTCATTCATTAAGTATCTTTAGCAGTCGATGCCGATGACACCAAATAAAAAAAAACCACAATAAAAACAAAGAATTGCAGATCAATCGTTGTAAACCAGAAGATAAACATTTAACCAAATGTCCGGCAACATTTTACACCAAATACTTATAAAAGGTAATTATACTTTATCGAACTAAAAATACATTTTAAAAATATTATTTTTTAGGTTTCCTTCGACATTCTAGGAATTTTAGAAGCAAAAGTAAATACTACAGAAGTGTAAAGAAGAATATAACACCTGAAGTTTTATAAAAAGTGAATCTATAGGTACATGATATGTCAGGTATATCAGAATTCAAGCAGTTCATTCTCTTCAACAGGCTAGATTGCCTGGAAATGCAACCATCAGTTCAAGTGAAAACCCAGCAGAAAAGTTGAGAGAAATCATAGATGATACTCTCGAGTATAATAGAATATCTTGCTAAAAAACACCAGTTGTTTTTTATAAAATCTACATATCGATGGCTCAATCAAATACTGCCACAACTAAAATACTATTATTTCGAGAAATTTCATTTTGAAATTTTGTAAGTCTCTATTATCATTATTTTGTTTTTGACATACTCTTTATATTTTATTTAAAAGCTTCGATATTTTGCTGTTAAATAAAATGATTACGATTATAAAAGTGAGTTGTTGCATAGTTGTAAAAAATTTGGGTGTTTTTGAAGAAAATAACTCGAATTGAGGCAGTTTTAGACACAGTTTGTGGCTACATTTTAAATGATTTATCTTTAAGGATATTTTTGTTTGTGGTGGTATTTAAAGTAAAACCGTAATGATATTTTGCATCCATTGAACCAAAAATGTAATTGCTTTGTTTTTTGACTTGTGGCGGTTTTTGATTGAGCCATCGATATATCTACTTTGGAAATCAAGCATAAAATTTGTAAAATTCAAACAAATTTCAATACACTAACATTGGTTGTTTTATTTAAAACAACAAAGTAAGGCATATTTTTTAATTTCTATATAATTTCCTTTAATTAATAATAGGTAAAAAAGTTATCAATTTCTTTTTTATTCAATGTATTGAGAAGTAAAATCTTTTTATATAAAAATATAATTTATGCTCTTCTAATAAATTGTCATATTTAGGTTACATTATAGCACTTTATAAAATATCTATGCAAAAAAAGTTAAAAGGCTTGATTTAAAAAAGATATATCTCTGCGTCTTAGGTAAGAAATCAGCGAACTTAGCTATCCTCTAGTAATCTAATATAATAATATGTACCTAGTCATTGTTGTATTCGTTTATTATTTTTCACCAATCTAGCTTTATCATCGTTCACCATTTAAGGTTTTAGTGAACCTTTGCAATATTGGTACCTTATTATACTATTTAGCTAATTTTGTCTAATCGTTCAGTGCTTTCTAGGTAGCTTCTTCTATCCCACATGTGTACTTGTGTTTGTGATATAAGGTGTGTTCTTTTATTCAATAATTGTTCCATCAGTGATTGATGTAATTTATCTATTCTGCAGTCGTTTTATATTTGAACTCTTATATTTTAGGTTAACTTAAATGATTGATTATCCTCACCATTCGTCTATCACATATCCATCGGCTTTTAAAGCCGATGGATGCCTTGGCTCATTGGTGAACTCACCGCTGGAAAAAAGAATGATTGACACATACAATCGTCTTTCCATCACTTAATTTACGAACGGTTTGCTGCAAGCGCTGGATACAGCACTGAATAAAAGAACACGCCTACACCTACCTCTACTTTTGTGCTATTGGTACTTGATTTCAAGAACATTTTAATAATAAATTTATATAAATATTTTGTTTTATTTGAAATTTTCATGTCTCGATTGAGATTTTTACTATAGCCTCAATTTCAGCCTCTCTGTATTACATTACACAATGTGTGTCCACGGATGGACTTAATTATACTTGTAAAAATATTTATTTTAAATTAAAGAAAAAGTTATTTTTCATAATTTCTCAATGTGAATCGAATTTATTTAACAAGCAAGAAATTATGAAGAATTACTTTTTTAATTTAAAATAAATATTTTCACAAGTATAGTTAAGCCCATCCGTGGACACACTGTATAATGCTGTAGATCTAATTCACATTATAACATCAATAGGACGTTTCAGAGCAACTTTCGGGGTAAGTACCGTAAAAGTGCTAGTGTGATGTTTTTTGAACTTCACTTTGTAACTTCTGTGAGATGTGCTATAAAAGTCTTGCCGTTGCGGACATTCGGTAGTTGCAGGGAGATAAGGGTTACATTTACAGTACATTGCATGCGAGCTTAAAGAGCCTAAAATTGCAGCTTATTAACGTAGATGGGATGTTTTTGTGCTAGCTGGGATAAAACTAACTTAAAAAAGAGGCAGTATTTAAATGAATATGGAATGATGGAATATAGCAAGATGCAATTGAGATATGCAATAAATATTCACTCGATAGTTTTGTGCTTACCGGACTAAGTACGCCAATGGAATTAATTATGTGTAACAATGTTTCTTAATAAAATAATTTGAAGTCAAAATAAACCAGTAATATTCAGATATAAATAAAACACAAAAATAAAAACTGTTGTCATATTCTTTATTTTATTATTCTAAACAATTTACTATCTAGAAAGATTTGGCCAGGCAAATAATTCGATCCATTTATTTTAAATTTGATCTACTTACAAAAAAATACAGCAAGAATAATATCAAAATAATATTAAAGGATTTATCTAATCTTTATTAACTACCGACTGTTAATGAAATATTTACAGTCTTTGGCATGCAGTGAGCTTACTGGATATCCATCACTTTCATTAGCACCAGCAATATTAAATTTTTAGACGAAATACAACATTGATTCCACAAACTGATCATAGATACAATTATGTTTATCGTGTTCTTACGTTCAAGAAATCTGGAAAAATGAAAAACACTGCCTAGTAATTGGTGAATCAAGGACAATGAGAAATCTGACGAACTTGCTAATAGCTCGAGTATTAGAAGAAATACCTATAGCAGATGGAAGTCTAAACTCTTGTTAAATAAAGTTTGTAGGGATTCGGCAAAACTCTTTATTATAAAATGAAATTACAACTTTTTTACTTTTCAAAATCCTGTCAGTATATTTTTGTAAACTTCAAACAAACAAACAAACAAACAAACAAACAAACAAACAAACAAACAAACAAACAAACAAACAAACAAACAAACAAACAAACAAACAAACAAACAAACAAACAAACAAACGAATATATAGACTATATTAAATAAGGGACCTAAAAATTATAAAATGCTAAAACTCAACACTTTCCCTCATTTAAAATGTTCAAACATCTAGTCCCATTTTCATCATCAACCGTTGTAATCTTGGTTTTGGAAGATTTCTTCTTCTACTACAAGCTCGCGTATAAAGAAATGGCTTATCCTTATATGTTTTGTACGTCGATGATATTCAGGATTTTTTGATATTCCAATAGCGGCTTCGTTATCAACTTGTAGTTCTGCAAGGCTAGTCAAATTTTCCAACTCGTGGAAAAGGCATTTAAACCAAAATATTTCGCGTGCAGCTTTACTGGCTGCAACGACTTCCGCTTTGGTTGTTGAAATAGCAACAGACGTTTGTCTTTGATTTAGCCATGTTACGGGTTCTCCTGCAAACAAACAAAGAACATCAGAAGTAGATCGTCCAGACAGATTATCTCCGCTATGATCTGCGTCACTGTAACCTTCAAGGATGCCACACTCATAATTCGATTTATATATTATATCAAAATGTTTACTACCTTGTAGTAATAGTCTCGTTATTCTAATCACATCTGTTTTAGTAGGATTTTTTTAGATTTTTGGAAGCTACTCCAACAGCATAAGTGAGCCGCCTCTACTTGTCTATAAGGAAAATTAATTTCTTCATCTTCAACTTTCTTTTACAATGGGCGTACCTATAGGTCGACAAAGTTCCATTTTAAAACGTTCTAGTATTCTTATAGTATAGGCTTGGTGATGAATTTTTATTGCATTAATTCTTTGTTCTATTTCTATACCTAGAAAATAGGTTCCAGACTTGACGGTGATTTTAAATTTAAAATTACTTATTCTATGAACGACACTCACTGGCAGGTAAACATTACTGCGAAATTCTCGAAGCCGTCCGACGTGGTTTGACGTTTACCCCCTCTCTACCTACCAAAAGCCTTTCCAACTTTTACTTTCTCTATATAATCATAGCACTATTTTCTATTTTTCTATATTCATTTAGCAATCTGTTGAATTTGGATACTTCTTCCTCTTACGCAGCTTCTTCTAATTTGATTAGTGCTATTAAAGTTCCTTCTACGACCTCCATTGCGTCAACAATACCTTTAAGTAGCACGCTGACCTTATACTTCCACGTTGACCAGTTTGTTTTACCCTCTAGTAATTCAATTTGTACCTTCGTCAGTTCCATTACTTTTAACTCAACCGTGTATTCTAGGTAATGTCCAACTTTATTCAATTTACTGCACCTGGGCCCATAACCTATAGGGATTCGGCAAAACTATTATAATATGAAATTACAGCTTTTTTAATTTTCATAATCCTGTCAGTATATTTTTGTAAACTTCAAACAAACAAACGAATATATGTATAGACTATATGAAATAAGGGACTTAAAAATTACAAAATACTAAAACTCAACAATACCACAAATCTAGGAGCACCAAAAAGTACAGTACAGGTTTACTAGAATACAGAATTGGGAAAAAAAACAACAATTATGGGAAAACTATCCCCCAAAACAAGCACTTGGGAAAACCTTCATAGAAAAACCATGTTAAAAATTATCGATAACTATAATGTATTTAGAGGTTTATTTCGAACAGGAACATGCAACATTTTAAATCCCCGGTACAACTGCAAGACAAAATGTAAGGATGGTATGCGCGCGCCACCAGTTGGTGTAGCAGGATTGTAACTGTGTCATATACCCAGTGATACCAACTTAAACATCGATAATTTCCTAGTAAAATGTTGCTTAAAAAAGTGTTTAAAATGGAAACCATATTTTGTGTCCACTATGTCACAAGGAACCAGAAACAGACAAAGAGTTCTTGTCTTTGGACAACTTGTAGGTAACAGAGTAGATACTAGTGGTAATTCTATAAGGATTATGTTAAAATTTAACGCACCTTAAAAATATAACGTAATGTTAAAATTGAAAAGCAAATCTGTAAATTCATGAACAATTTTAACTTGTCATAATTAACACAATAGTTCATTTGTGCTGCAAAAATCTATTCTAAGAGCAGCAATATATTAAAAATTCATTATAAATGTGTTAATTGTATGCATTAAATCAATGATATTAACAGGTACTAACTAGTAGGCTTTAAAACTTAACATATAAGAAATTATTACTTTTGATTGTTTAATTCAACTTATAATGCAAGAAAATCATTAAAATGAACCATTCTGAAAGTTCTCAAGTAATTTTAATAATTGAAATTACACAAATTCTATTTAGAAAATATATTTTATTTATAGTGTATATAAACTTTTTGAATTTAGTGATTGATTTGTCGTAGAAGGGCACTATTAAGATTACTGGCTTTATTTTTGTTTCTATTGAAAATTACATTCGGTCGCTACTTTTTTCAATATTCTTGTTCGAAAACATAAGAAAAAAGAATGACACTTATTTGACCGACCTTAAAACTTAATCATATTTTGAACTACTTTTAACGTATATTTCTTTTTTTTTTTTTTTAATTTTATTTTTACAAAATTACAATTTATGTTAAAAAAGTAAAATTTTACACGCTTTAAAAATAAAGATATTGAATTACAGAATTACCACTACTATGGACCAACAATGGGTAAAATACAATAAACCAATTGGCTTCAATGTCACCTGAGACCAAGTCTAGAACCGCTTTGATCATGGTCAAATTAATATTTTACCACGGCCACTACCATCTCCGGATCCGACCCATATCGAACTTCCTGAAATACCGTATGTAAAGTCTCTCGAGTAAATTTCGGTAAACATAACCTATAATTTGTTGTAAATAACGTTAGTAATGCTAAAAAGTAATGGTTTATCCAATAACGGAACATAGTTTGAGCACCAGCGTTAATAATTTACGTTTATTGATAGGTAACATGCATTTTGTTAAAAGTAAATGTTTTAAAAAATCCTTCATTCAAACTTTTCTTGCATATACAAATGATCAGCTGCCGTGAACATTTCAAATAATAACAAACATTGAAGTCACTTTATCATGAAAAACAACTTTAAAATTGATTTATGTCATGAGCCAACTATTTACAAATATATCTTTCATAACTGTCAACTGTAAACTGTCAGTGTTGCCAATTAGGCATTTCAACGACTTGTCAATATGCTGACAAGTGGGAACTGTAGTGGGATTCTCATCTTGCAATTCTGCACGTGTTGAGAAGCTTCTATCTTCGTTTGACAGAAAGCGATTTGTATGTAATGCCTCTCTCTATTTGATTCGTTACGTGTTGAGTACGCACATACGAATCCCTGTCCTGATGACAGTTTAGATATGGCAGCCCTGTGCACCTGTTGTCATTGACAGAGTCAATGCTACACATAGATATAGTTATATAGATTGCTCAAAGCGGGTCGTTTGCAAGCAGCAATATTGCCTGGCAAGTGCTCATTAATTTGAATAGGTTTAGCAAAAATGTATTTTAAAACCAATTTTCAAACTTTGAATATATTAAAAAACTAATTACCTACCATTTTAAAAACATGGATGATCAATCTATATAACTATCTATATCATTGACCTTGTCAAATCACGGTGTTGCCATACCATTCCTATCAGTAGCCTGTCATTACCTACGGGCAACCATTTTGTTTGGACCAATGAACTGGAGGGTGGTAGAATGCCAATGTACATGTTGCATTAATAGAACTAGGTGCGACCTATAGGCACAGCCATTTTTATTGCTCATCTCACTTGGAAGTATTTATAATAACCATTTTCTGTTTCACGTTGTTATTATCCAGTCCACAAGATGGAGAATCAGACAATAACAATGTGAAATAGAAAATGATTATTATACATACTCCGGAGTGAGATGAAAAATAACCTGTCTGCGCCCATAGAGTCGCATTTCAAGCCAGTTTATTGGTTTGGAATGCCAACTTATTGTTATTGAACTGACATTGGCAAATAAGAATTTTCTTTTATTATTATTTTTCAGTGTTACCAATTGTAAATAATTACCAACTTGAAACTAACAATGTGTTAGACTGACAGTGACAGCCAAAATGATTTTCGTACTCTTACGATGGCATTAAAATATGATTTAATGTACCTAATATGATTTTGAAGCATCAATCTCTATTTTTTCAGAGTTATCTGCCAGAAAAAAGATTTTTATTTTTAAGAATATAATAAAATTATACTTTTATATAAAAAGTTGTAATGAAGAATTTTTTCTTTATAAATATATCACTTAAAGTCTATTAAAGACCGTACAGCTGAATAATATACAAAATTAAATTACTTAAATAGGATATGGAACTAATATCACTCAATGATACATCATCTGCTTATACTTAGAATACAATAAAAAGTCAAAAATATCAATAAATATAAAAACTTATCATTTAAAATCATTCTCGTTCACAAACTGTCAATAAAACTAACCCTAACAGTTCACAATAGTTTTAACAAATTCTTAACACTTCATTAAAAGATAGTCACTAATCTTAACGATTTTGTCATTTGGAAGAAATACTACAGAGCGATTTTAAAAATTCCAGGTCTATAACAATTTAAAATAATTTATATATAACGTGTTATTCAAAAAATGTTTCTAAAGTAGATCGTGAACCGTGACAAACTGTCATTCATGAAAGAAAATTGACAGCTCTAGCATGAGTGATTTTTTCCATGGCCTACTTTAGATACATTTTTGAAGTTCCTTCCATTTTATTTTTTCTAGATAGTAGATAGGTACAATTCTTTAAGTTTTAAAGCTGGAACAAAAATTATAAATATATAAAATACCTGCATCACTCTGTAGTTACTAACATTTAACATTAAAATTTAAAAGATTCATAGCTGATTATTAAGTCTTTGGAATTTTACACAACAAATGGTAATAAGTACACATTCCAATTATTTTAATAAAAGTTTAAAATATACAGCGTGCGCCAGTCAAACCTGCAATTTTGAAACAAGCGCGGGAGCCAAGGAAGTGGGCGGGGCGAGTTGTCAAAGTCACCGTTATGTTCCCCCTTTCAAAGCATTTCACTAGTCATGGAACAGTGGTCCAAGCAACAACATTCTTTTGCTGTAAAGGCATTTTATCTAAGCAGTAGTTATACAGCCGCTCGACGCCGCTTTCGTCTTCATTTCCGAATTAATCGTAATCCGCCCGTGCCTTCTGTTAATTCAATAAAGTTATGGGCGCAAAATTTTGAAAACATTGGTGAAACGAGAAACAGAAGAGGTGGCAGTGCGAGATCAGTAAGAACTCCTGAGAATATTAAACGCGTAAGAGTCGCTATGACAAGAAGTCCTCGGACATCAGCGCGTCGACACAGTATTGGGCTTAGAATTTCAAACAGTAGTCTCCGAAGGGTCTTGAAGTTAGACTTACACTATCACTCCTACAAAATTCAAGTGGTTCAGGCTCTAAATGAAAACGATTTCGCTGCTCGACGGCACTTTTGTGAAACATTTTTGGGAATGATTGAGGAAAACGAGGACCTTCACACGTTGCTCTGGATGAGCGACGAAGCGCATTTTCATCTCTCCGGCTATGTAAACAAACAAAATTTTAGATATTGGAGCGATAAAAACCCTCAAGAACTCCATCAAAAGCCTCTCCATTCGGCCAAGGTAACAGTTTGATGCGCAATGTGTTCAACGGGAATCATAGGTCCATTCTTTTTTGAAAATGAAAGGGGGCAAGCTGTTACCGTGAATGCGGAGCGCTACTCAGAAATGTTGCGAACATTTTTCATTCCTCGTCTTCGTGAACATGGACTGAATGATGAAACCATATTTCAACAAGATGGAGCCACAAGCCACACGGCCCGTGTGAGCATGAATCTGCTCAACGAATTTTTCCCAAATCGGGTGATATCCCGGAACGGAGCCATTCCTTGGCCCTCCAGTTCACCCGACCTCACCGCATGTGATTTTTTTTGTGGGGCTACCTGAAGAATAAAGTTTTCAGAGAACGGCCTCGTACTCTTGAAGAACCGAAGGCGAGAATCCGTCAGGAAATCGAAAGAATCCCTCAGCAGATTCTCCGTAATGTAATGGACAATTTTAGAAAACGCCTCCAAGAATGCATCGATCGAAATGGACGACATCTTAATAATATTCTTTCTAAATGAATAATGTTTATGTAATGCTTTTTAACGTAAATTAACATGGTATCAATAAAATTTTTAAAAATGCAACTGTGTGTTTTTTACAGTTGTTTCAAAATTGCAGGTTTGACTGGTGCACCCTGTATTTATGTGGAGGGATCAAATTTCGTAATTTTCAAACATAGATAAGAACGAACAGACTTTCTTTAACGATACAATACTTGTTTATGCATTACGCAATAAAAACTGTAGAAATAAAATAAAACACCTCTGCCATGCATGTGCCTAGAGCATATATAGGCCTAGAGTCAAATTTAATTCTTACTAATACAAGTTTTCAATGTGAAAATAATGGCTGAAATTACTCTTTTTACTATACCTTTGTTTTGTATAGGTGCTTTTATACAGATATACATTAAATTTAAAACTCTAATAAGCCGTCAGAATGTATTATATGTGGATATTTTCAATAAAAAAATACCAAGGATACATTTTGAGCATTGGCAACCACGCCAACTACAATTGAAGAAGTTTCTTTGGTGATTTTAATTACTGACAGTTGGTATGATTTTTTGTTTGACAGACTTTTTCAGATTATTACTACGTTTACAACCAGTTTGGTGTGTTTAATTCTTAAAAAAATTTGTTTATTCTTGAAATACAAACATGTCTCACGTCTGTTATATTCTTATGGAACGTTATTAAAGCCATCATTTTCAACAAACGAATATTAGCTATTTGTAAAAGCCATGAAGTTTAAATTTGATAACGTATTTTGGAAGTCATTACATAAAACATTGATAGGTCGATATCTGTCAAACAACGTCTTTCAAAGCGACGTTGGCTATACTTCATGGTTTATACCTATTTATAAGAAGTGTTCAATAACATAATCACAAATAATGCCCTAAAAAAATAGTACTGTTCAAAATTTATAACGTTTTCTTTTTGACTGGTTTTTTAGTCCTGGGTAAAGTAGTACTTTCCTGTAACAGAAAATGAGGTTATTCATTGACAGATTAAAACTGTAAAATGCAATCAAACTGGGTTATGAAATGATTTAAACGTGATTTAAGGTGAATAATTAAAATACTCAAAAGCAATGTAAAAAAAATCATTCCTTAAGTACAGTGGTTCCCAAACTATGCGCCTCTTCACGGAACTTGAACATGTTCAAAAATTAAATGCCCCGGTGCAGAATATTCTTAAGAACGCGAACCGTCAAGGCTGCGCCTACTGGGCTGGTACTCTGTGTCATGTAGAATTCTACTTACCGCTTTCTACAATAGATTCTTTTGTGGCACTCTGTGTAACATAGCGGAAAACCAACGAGTATATACTTACTACAGGACAAATAGTTTCATAAGAAACCACATTGCGATATTTCCCGTGCGGTTGATAACGTATTCATCACAAAAGAAAGTAATCGATTTCTATTGTAGAAAACAATAAGTAGAATTCTACATGACACAGAGCACCAGCCCTGGATCGTTCTAGACCGAAGCCGCGGTGAAGAGAGAGAAAAGAGAAAATGAGTCCCTTTCCTCTTCTTTTGTGGCGGCGCCGGCTTAGCACGTCAAGGTGGGTAAACCCTTATTTGCAACAGGTTTAAACTGTTCTGGAAGATCTTGCGAAAAATACTCGGAAAAATATATAAACAAGCATTCCCGGCTAGATTCAGTTAGTTGTTTGATAATCTATGTCTAGTGAAATTAAACTTAGCGCTACAGCACTTCATAATGTAAAATAAACAATGATACTTATGCAAACAGTTACGAAATATCTTATTTTATGTAACGAGTGAATATTTTCTGGACGAGTAAGTTATTAGATTTCAAGAAAGTGGGTTATTTTGTCGTGTATTGTGTTTTAATTATTTCGTGCTAATTTAGAATGGAAAATAAGGACCAAAACAACATTATTACTAGGTTGTAAATTTAACCGAATCTGCCCTTCTTTGATATAAACTTTCAATAATAATGTATATATTGATTTTAAAACCAAAAAAGGTGTTTCGGCCTAGAATTAAGAACACTCCTGGTCCTACAATGAATTAGTGCGATATGTCATCATATAGTTTTTTAGGCTCATTGTTTAACAATCTTTAGAAACGAGAAACAATAAAAGTTCACACTGTCCGTTCACATTTAATTTTGTATTTTAAATTCAATAAAGTTTTATTATCCATTCATACAATAACAGAAGGTTTATTTTGATTTGTTTTCTTTTCGCAACTAGTGATATAATGATTTTTTCTTATTTTTTACATATAAAATAACATTTTTTGTAATCGCAGCAAGTGTCAAAATGATCTACTTTACGCAACTAGTGGCATAATAGTGAACATTATGAAACTGGTGTCGAAATAGCTATTTATGAAACCTGTTTCAAAATACCTTATATTATGTAACGAATGAATATTTGTGAGACGAGCAGAGTGAGGTCCCGCAACATTAACGAGCAATGGCAGCTCCCTGGGAAGTAGCAGGAGTCATCTGCAAATTAGTATTTCCATATACTTAATCAGTAATTTGGGTCAGATGCAGATAGGGTTGCCACCTGTTCTCCTTTTCTGTTCTTGTTTAGCCGAGACTTTTTTTTGGTGGTTCGGTAGAAGGATCAGGGGTTGATTAAAAAATATGATGAGGCCCTTTTTTTCGGCTACTTTAACTACTTTAACCGGTCCTCTTATTTCTTTTTACAGTACATATTCCAAGTAGTGTACGGTATAAGTTTAAATGTTTTTTGGTATTGATTTTTTGGTGCTCTTATCCTCAGCCCTCCCTATTACACAAGTTACGAGCCGCCACTGTGAACGAGTTACATAAAACGGCATTTCGTAACGTGTTATATACAAACAATATTTTTTCTAATTTTGACAAAAATTGTGTTTTGGTTAAACATTATTGACATTTAGGCAACCAATATTACTTTGTTTTAAGGTGAAGGGTGAGAAAAAGTCCTTTATATCTCACAAGGAAAGTCAATGTTTAATTCAATTTTGGGTTGAAATAAATTGTAAAATTGATGAAATTTGTTTTTGTAGTATTCCCTAGTGGATGGAGAGTATGGTGAGTTTTCTCTTTTTTATTATTTTATATATCGTTTTGTTTCCAACTTAACACACCTTACACCACATATTCTCCTTTCCACTAGGCGAGCCTGAAGATGAAGTGATGACACTTCGAAACCGGTCGCACTCAATGTTTTGTTAAACAATTAAACATTGACTTTCCTTGTGAGATATAAAGGACTTTTTCTCACCCTTCACCTTAAAATTACCTCAACTCACACATGGCTACCCCCCTTGTCAATATTACTTTGTTTTATTGTTAGTTGCATATGCAAGTGCGAAAATTGTGATTTTATTATTTGTTATCTGGTCAATGACGACAAATTGAGTGTGACTTCAGCGGTAAGTCGTGCTTCCCAAAATGAGTGGGTCAGTGAAAAAACAACCCAGACAGGACACCAAATCCTTTGGATATCTACTGGACATCCCAATATCCACTGAATGTCCAGTCCATGGTGGATATCTATTTTATATCCATGAGATGTAATTTATAGACATTCAAATGTCCATAAATAATAGTAATTATATAGCAAATAATTATAAAATTGCGCCATTGTGCTCGCCATTGTGGCTAATAGTACCGTTCAGATATTTAAAATTATTTTTTTAAGCTGTATTCAATATCCCATGGACATCCACTAAATATATCAAAGTCTAGGCGCGAACGCAAACCACGGTGGATATCCACTAGATATAATTTTTGATTTTGCTTACTAAGTATAGATGGCGACACCACTTTCGCTCGTTGAATATCTACTCATGCTCAACCCGCCTAATTGAGTTCGATTGAAATTGGTTTCGCAATCAGACTCCATTAGAGACTGGAGTCGAGAATTTCCATTTATTGCCGAAGAGTCCTAATAAGGATGACTTTCTCCTTAGTGGGCAAAATTAAAGGCAGAGTGTTAAAAATATTTTGAGTGTTGAAAATATTTTTTATCTCTGCTTCTGCTATTTTCTTTCGACGTTATTCAATAATTATTGGTTACTTCTGAACCTCTACTAAAGATACCCATAAAATATTTTGGTGAATATCTTCTATATCCTGGGATATAGACGGACATTTGGATATTCATATTAGATCCACTGGATATATTGGATATCCACAAAATATATTCTGTGGATATTTTTGGGATTTCTTGTATTGTCTGGAAGATACCCATTAGATATTTTGCTGGATAATCCATAGGATATCTTCTATATTCTGGATATAGAGGGTCATTTGGATATCCATATTAGATCCACGGGATATTTCTGATATTCTGTGGATATATTGGATATCCACAAAAGATATTCTGTGGATATATCTGGGATTTGGTGTGTTGTCTGGGCACTGAATCGAGTGTTAGAATGTGTGGAGAATATAAATTTTATAAAAACTGGTCCATTGTCAGCAGGGCACTGCAACTCGACAAAGTTTGGGAACCCCTGCTTTAATAGGTAATTGTTTATGCATTTCGAAATACCCGGTATGCTTTGGTTATCATGATTAAATGGTGCAAAAAACGAATGAATCAGACTTTTAATAACTTTTGAGTCTCCCCTATTCGCCAAATTTAGCCCCTCAGCGTATTTATTAGTTATTTTGGACCTACAATATGGAAAAAACTTTGTTTAAAAATCTTGTTGCAAACGCTTTATAATTGTTGTACGCATTATGTAACGAGGTTTGATCTCCATGGTCCATCTCTGACCTATTTAAGTCTGTCAGATTTCAATTTTTGATCAGATCAGAAGCAGACTATAAGAAACAACTCTCGTATGCACTATGGTGCCAGTAGTCACATAGGAATTAATCAAAACAGCTTCATCATTACAGCACACAAAACGACATGCTCAAAAAAGTTAGTTCAAAACCGAAAACGGAAAAGTTAGTTTCAAGCAGTCAAAAAAATCTTCATGCCTTTTTTTCCCACATCAATCGATGTCATCGTCCACGTATCTTCTAATAATTTTAATCCTCCTAGCAGCCAAAGGTGACTCCGTCAAAGATTTCAAAGACAACTGACTACCATTTTTACCGGTAGAAGCATGCAAAGTTTGATCAATATCAGTACGTTTGCTGAGTAAATTATTATCACTGATCGATTGCATTTTGGAATCAGACAACGGCCGCAAATAACTATGCCAAGATGAACGTTTCTCATTGATATTCGCATCGTCTTTATTCCAAAAACCAATCTTCTTTGGCAAACTTAGAAACTTAGAAAAGGAAGACTTTCTTCTGGTCGAATTAGAAGAATTAGAAGACAAAGAAGTACGGGAAGCTTGCCGTTTAGGCTTCGGTGCGTTCAGAAAAATTTCCTTACAAAGTGACTCCGTTGATCCAACAGTTTTAACTCTACCAGGTTTCAGTACCAGGGTTGCTTTGATCGAAGGAGTTGAAGAATGTTGTTGCGGGGGTGGAGGAGCGTGTTTTTTGTTATATTTACCGCCTCTTAACTTCGTTGGTTCTTCAATTTCTGCTTTGGTATTGTTGGAGGTATCAATTGTGAGATCAGCTCTTCTAGAATCTGAATCATTTTTGGATTCGATTAGATTTTGCATGAATGAAGAAAAACTCGTCACGTTTTTGGTGATTTGGATAATATCTGGATTATTCTCCATGTTTAGGATTTTTTCCTTTGTTGAGATAGTTGCGTTATCTGAAGGAACGTTAATTAGTTTACAGTTGTCTGTTGTACCTTCGCATGCAGTTAATATCTGGGTTTTCTTACTGTTTTTATTAAAATTATTGAGACCGTCATCGAAATTTTCATGCAGAATGTCAACCGTATCGAAAAACTCGTTCTCACTTGATGAGTCCACTTTCTTCGGCGAATCTTTCTGGAAAATTACATTGGTGTCGTATTCTTCGTTTTCGTCGCTTTCCTTTAAACAAAAAATTAAGTGATTTCTGCAGCTAACGTTACAAATGATTATTATACTGTAAATCAGGTGAATGTTTGCTACTGAACCGAAATAGGCAAGGTTAATACATTATATTATGTATTTATTCAATTAAAAAAGGAAATTGCTGATCAAACCTAGCGAGAGGTAGGTTGTTTGCCCCGATCTGTTACTCCTGCAACTTGCATTATTGTAAAAAAGACATTATAATACTTGTGCTAACGAATGTATGTTCAAGTTACCTAAAGACGGTGAGAATAGAGAATATAATGCTAAATTGTACACTTTTTGGAAAACCTCAAGTTGATCCAAGAACATCTAGTACCCTACAGAACCTGTACAAGATAATAGACGGTAAAACGGTCATTAAGGGTACTATAAAGTAATATAATAGGCTGCACTGTCACCGTAGACTAATTCAGATAATTTCAATAGCAATAGCACCCATATTTCTCAGAAAAACAACCAAATTTTTCCATTTCCATAAATCAATTTTTTGTTGATGAAACCTATTTTTATTGTACTACATAACGAATAATAAAATTACAACTTACATCACTAGCGCCAACCTTCTTAGGTACAGTAGACCTGGTAACTCTAGTAGACCTAGACCTAGTCAACGAACCAGTTCGGTGAATACCCTCTCTGGCGCTGATCTTCAGCGACAGTCCCTCGCCACTGGAGTACCCTGACGAAGAAATATCTTCGGCAGATTGTATGGGACCTATTCGATCAGACCTGATGTCTACTTCGGAAAAGTACACAGCTGCAGTCGACGATGATCTGTGTGGACTGCGACGTCTTCTGGTCATTTGGAGATCTGTTAAGGTATCCGGTTCATCGTGGGTTTCGTCTTGCGTCGGGTCTGATAGATCGCTCAAGCTGTAGCTCTTGCGTAGCTGGTTTACTATCCCGCCGCCACCCTGGAAGAAATAACGTTCTTATTTTTTTATATGATTTATATTACTTTGTAAACTAAAACAATTGTGAGGATAATTGAGATAAGTAAATTCAATACAACCGAGTTCCTCACAGCAGTGGTCAAAATATGTTTTATTAGTGACTGTAAACTGACACGAAGGGTTTAAGTACTTATACAATTGGGGACAGATCAGAAGTGTCTGAAATTAGACTTGAAATTCCTATGTTTAGGAAGGGGGAATTTTTAAATTTTTATGAGCATTTGTATCAATTTTATAATTTACATGAATTTAAGAACGGTTGTTATGGTTGTTATTTTCGTTAGTACTTACATTACTTCCAAATACACATGTTAAAACAATAGATACCTTCTGAATACGCCCCTATGCAAACACGCGTTCATAGAAACAAAATATTAAAAAAACACAGTAACACCGGAAGTAAGAAATTATCTCTGACAAAGTCGCTAATGTTGGAGCGGGTGGAGATTTGAAATTCTGATTGGCCTCAAAACATCGTCTGTTTGTGAGGACGTGTAGTCACCGACAATTTTAAAAAACATTTTTATTCATCATTCTTTTACCAACGCCATGAGTTAAGAGATTGGGGTTGTTATAAAATATTTTATGAGAAAAAAAGAATAACGAGCCAGATATAAGCAAATTGTACATCTAATACTCAAATATTTGAACAAAGAATTTTTTTAACGTTTTCAAATTCTAATATCAAGAATATTCCTCTAAAGCTTCTACAAGAATCAGCTATAACATCCAGATTTCAGAACTCTTCAGGTAACATAAACCGCAAAAATTTGTGATATTCACAATTCAGAATTTTTCTTTGACGTAACTATTAAAAAATGTAAATGATTATATAACAAATTAATAAACATATATTTTCCAATAGATTATTTTAAAATCCACCGTTTAATCTTATATACCCCCTCGTTCGCCTGACAGGAACCTTTTAATCTCCTCTTTCCCCTCGCTGTCAGGTAAGGTGAGGAACTCAGTACTTGCAAGTAAATAAGTTTTACAAACAGAAATTGTGGTATTTTAATCAGATCAGTCTACTAAAAACTTGTATTATCACAATTTAAACCTTCTACGATGCTACATGGGAAGAAATGAAGACAGAAAGAATTCTGCACTCGTCTCCACTCAACTGCTAGAAGCCTTAGTAGTTGGTATTAATTAGTAAGAGGTTTAGGTCAATAAACATTAAATATACTTACTTACCTTATCAAAAAAACATATTATTTTATTAAATACAACTGTTATATCAGGGGTCTAATATCAAAAGCAGTAAACTCCCAATTTTCCGATTGAAGCTTTTTGTGTTGTACCGATTTGGAATGTTTGTTTATTGAAATATCAGATCTTATTTTGTAACAAAAACAGAAATAAGCCGTTAAAACAATTCAGCAAAGTTGTAAGTTTGTATCAGAAACAGCAATCTCCAGATTTGACATAATAAAAGTAGCAAAGTCACTTTCAGCCAATAAAAAGTAGTTAAACCAGTATGGTAGCTGTAGTCGGTTTGTAACAACACCTGCTTAGTTAATTACTGTTTTTTAGTATATAATAACAAAACAATAAGAATTGTTTATTGAAAATCTATAAAATGGAGGTCTCTTGTCCTCCTCTAGATAAAAAATACGCAAGAAAGTGTGTTAGAAACGGCAAAAATTGGAAAGCCAATAAGATGAAATGATTGAGATAAGCAATATTTTTTCCAGGACTGCAATTAGTAAATCTATATTGACAATACGAAACAGATGTAAATTCCTACATTAAGTACATTTAAATGCAAAGATATGTCGTTTGTAGGGAAAATGGAATTTCACTATTTGCAAGTTACTGGTTAAGCAGTTAATAATTTTATTCCGGACTTTCGCGCAACTCTGTATATATATTTAATAATTTATTCATATACAATATCGGCTATTTAAAACCCTCTAATACGATTTGCTAGTGTCGAAGTGAAACATTTAATTCTAACCAAACTTTTAACAAAAACATTAATAAATTTGACATATACGTTTTTACTGTTTTTATTTTATTTCAAAATATTGTTTACAGGTCATAAAAAATAGTTTGAAGGTATGTAATTGGTAACTAAACGATTGTATATTTGATACATGCTATCTACTTACTTTAGAAATATATAAAAGTGAAAAAACGATATAATTTAGGTAAACAAAACGAACAAAACGCACTCAAAAAATCTACTGTCACTTTAATTGTCAATGGAACCATAATTACATCATCACTGAACTAGCGCATGGCCTGGCTGCGTTGGGATTGTGGAAATATCTGTCGTTATAGACCACAGAAAATCAAAGTATGTGACACAGACAGTCAACGGTGCATACTCGACAGTTATCCCCCAGCAGCCAGGCGGCCGTTTACTGGCGACGTTATTAGGGATGTTCCGATACTACTGATATGATACTGGTATTGATACTTTTCTTTCGATACCGGGTAATTTAGTACCCGATACTTTGCTTTCGATACTTTACTCATATGGGTACTACTTTTGTTTCGATACTACTACCACAGCTTATACAATACAGCTAAAACACTCTCTTGGCGGCAACGGTTTGCGTCGATTCCGTCGCGCATCGCTTAAGCTCCGCCTTCGGACGGAAAAGACGGCTTTGGCGTTCAGAAACGTACTTAGGTAAGGTATTGGGCCGTGCGTATAATTTCGTTGATTGCATAATTTCGTTGAGCCTATAATTTCGTTGATTTTGTTTGAGCACTCTCTGTTGTGTTAAGTTAAAGGTACTGTTATTATTTTGGTGACTCTGTTTTAATAAGGGTTATACCTGCAAGAAAACATTGTTTCGTTTTCCCAAGGGCCCAAACCGATAAATACCACATTATAAGAAATTTTCATTGTTAAAAATATAATTTATACAGGGTGTCCCATTAGTACGTAATTGTTCAATATTTGTGTTGTAGACACGCAAAAAAGTTTTAAATAAAAGTAATATGAGAAATGAATGTAACGTATTTAAAGTGTGTAGGTAGTTTTATTAATATTAATAAAACTCAGTAAAATTAGTCTTAGCGCTTTCAGCCGGTTAGGCCATCATCAGAGACTTTGTCAGTAAATATAGAAGGTGCATGAAAATTAATTATTTAAAATTTTATTTATTAGATTCAAAGGGCTGCCACAATACGGTCCCTGGTTCTCAACCATAACTTGAGGCTTGAAACGAAGCAAAACCAATCCTAACAGGTGGTTGAAAATTGAGAAGAAACGTGGGGGCTCATCCCAACACGTGTAAATAAACTGTCTCAACCTTTCCAAGGAAGAGAGATGGAAAAAACTGAACTTCAGCTTGAAGCCAGCTGCCCTTTCAAAATAGCTACCGTGAGGCGGAGGCAAGTTGGGGCACAGGTAATCGTAAAACGTAGAATTTTTTTTTTTTTTTGGAAAGGTTGAGACAGTTTATTTACACGTGTTGGGATGAGCCCCCACGTTTCTTCTCAATTTTCAACCACCTGTTAGGATTGGTTTTGCTTCGTTTCAAGCCTCAAGTTATGGTTGAGAACCAGGGACCGTATTGTGGCAGCCCTTTGAATATAATAAATAAAATTTTAAATAATTAATTTTCATGCACCTTCTATATTTACTGACAAAGTCTCTGATGATGGCCTAACCGGCTGAAAGCGCTAAGACTAATTTTACTGAGTTTTTATTAATATTAATAAAACTACCTACACACTTTAAATACGTTACATTCATTTCTTATTACCCAGTGTGTACACACCACTCAACCTCTTCAAAAGTAATATGGATTTGAAAAATACCTATACATATTTTAAAAATATCTTTGGATATACAGGGTGTCGCGTTTTTGCCTGGCAAATTAAAATGTATGTTTTTTAAATGGAACACCCTGTATTTTATTTTATGATGTAATTATTAACAGCCTAAATTATTGTAAAGATGAGTTGCTACAGAAAAATTTTATTAGGTACGTGTGTGGTTACCTTTCAATAAAAGCCTTACGGATCCACTCCTGTAATACCTGTCTTAAATATAACAAAGATCACGATGAATTAAATGATTTTTCTTTTTATTGCTTTTTAAAGGCATATTATAACGCCAATTCAGATACATTCGGAAATCCGCAACTGCCAAATGATGAATATGTAGAACTAATTTTCAATATTGAAAAGATATTTCAAAATAATTTTAAAGAATTGGCTACAAAAAATAACATTTGTACCACACTTTTAGAATTAATTAACCCAATACCCTTTAGTCATCCATGCCAACGTTTTCCAAAAGAATAACCTTTAAATGTATGTTTAATCTCAATAACTAAAAAATATACTGACAATTAGTTTGACTTAGTGTCACTTATTTAAATTTTTAAAAATAATAGTAGTCGGTTGATCAAAATATGAACGGTGATTGGCATATTTAATTTTTTTGCAGTGTTCTCACTACCTAAAATGGATATGAAATATATTCGTTCAGTTGAAGGCAATAGCATACTTTTTCGTTTTGTAATCTGTGCGTAGATAAGGTAATATCGATGTGAGTGTAGAAAAAATAATTTTTCTAAGCCCACATGGATATTAGCTAATCTACGCACAGACTACAAAACGAAAAAGTATGCTATTGCGAATATATTTCATATCCATTTTAGGTAGTGAGAACACTATTTTTCGTAATATTTATATTTAAATAATTTTTTTAATTATATTTGACAGGTTTAAAACAAATTTAAAACTTAATTTCTCAAAACTTACTTAATGTGGCATGTAACTAACCTTATTACGCCAACGTCAATTATTATTTCAATAATAAAAATATTTTTTAATCCGGGCCCGACTTTTCCGTCGAATCTAACAGAGATAGCACCATTCCGTCTTGCTTGGTTCTCGACCACCAAATCAAAGGCGCCGACACGGAGTTGTGGAGCTGTATTGTATAAGCTGTGCTACTACTTTCATTTCAATATTTTACTACAAAAAGTATATTGTAGGATCACTTTATAGTATGATATGTCGGCGTACCCTATGACCTTTTTTTTTTGGTTGTTCTGTACTCTTCCCGATATAGGTATCGATACTTTCGTTCCGATACCCTTTCGATACCGGTATCGATACTTTACTAATATCCCTAGTAAAGGTTCATGTCAATAAACATTAAATATACCTACTTACCTTATCAAAAAATATTATTTTTTTATTAAATGCAGAGAAGTGCTAAGTACTAGGTACGTAGATAACACTCTGCATATCAGCAAATAGCATTATCCCATCTTTTTTAAAAAGCATATAGGTAGGTACTATAAAGCTTCAAGCTAAATTACCAATAAAAAATATTTGCAGCCGAAAAATTTGTATTATTTTTTTCATATTTTTGTCTTCTTTAATTTACCATTGTAGGTACATATTGTAAGTCTGTTTTAATAATTTTACCTTTTCAATTCAAACTATCTATTATAGTTTTCATAGTTCTTTTCTAGACCAATAATTTTGTTCACAAAATGCGAATTGAAAGCATTCACATTGTTATCCAATTCGGAATTTACGCAATATGGCCCTAAAAAACGTCTTTCAAAATTAAATTACGGAAGAATATGCATTTTTAATGCCAGCTATTATCAGTCTGATGTATTTTTTTGCAACTATTGAAGTTACAAGTGATTTCCAGGAAAGTACCGAAGAACGGGGTTAATTGGGACAAATTTGAAACATTTTTGCTGGTACTTCAAACATGTACTTATTATCCACCTTGTTCATATATATTTGGAAAGGTAGTAGGTATATCTGTCTTATGTGAAACAATGAGCCTTCCCTATTACAGAGGAGGGCTAACATTTTTTCTTTTATAGCTGTCCCGAATTACCCCGTAGAGTGGGGCTATTTGGGACTAATAGCAAAGTATATTAACCGTTGAGTAGCGACAGCTGGGGAACCGAATTCTAGTGCGCCGACGCGAAATAGAGAGGCGAGACGTCTTCTAAAGATGTAAACAACCCCTTTCACTTTAGTCCGGCAGCTGATATAGGAATTCGTTGTTGTGGATTTATTAGTCAAAAATTGTATTCAGCGACATGTTTAAACAACGCGAAATTTAAACTTTGAGACAACTCGATTAATAAATAAGAAGGTCCATAAGTAATAATTTCTATTGTAATCAAAAATCAAAACCCTGTACACCTACCAACTTTCAAGTCTCTAGCTCATCCGGACGTAGGTAAAAAAATTGAAATTTATCAATAGTGATATATATTTTTATATTTATTACATAAGTTAAATACTCATAATATAGAGAGCGGAATATATGCAAAATGCATATATATGCATTTTTTGCATATTTTACCAAAGTTCAGAAACTATTGCATATTTTTCCAAAATTTAGAAAATATTGCATATTTTACCAAAGTTCAGAAAATTTAAGAAAATATTGCATATTTTCGAAAAAAAAAATGTATTACTATACTGTGCAAATCAAAAACTGTTTTAACAGATTATACAGATATATTTGAAATAAAGACCTTTTAAATTTTTGTATTTGTTTTTAAGTGAAACTTCTTGTAAATTCTTGTTAATTAGTTCTTGGAGGGTGGCATGCACTGGGTTTTTACCTTTTTAAGACATTAAGCCCATTAAGGTAATTGTTAATAGATGGTATTTACACAGATAAAGTATTACCTACAATGCAATAAAACGGTTTATATAAAATTCTCAGTAATTTCTTGTAACCAATCTACCCTAACATCGGAATATTTTGAATGTTTTTCATTCAGTTTAATATTTAATTGCATCAAAACAGTTAGAAAAACTAACAATACAACTGTTACCCGATTTATTCAACAATCTCTAGCAGAACTTTTTTTACCAAATCAAATTCCCTCAGAGAAGTTCTTAGTGTTTTTGTCTGACGTAGCACCATATTTAGAGGTGTGTCGTTCGCGAACGATTCGTTCAAAAAGAACGAATCAGTGCACTGACTCGAATGAATTGATTCCCTGTTTTTAAAAGATTCGAATGTTTTTTGTCAATTGCTCGGTGGCTCTGCGATCGATCAAACATGCCGAGTTCCGAGTTTGGTTGCTTCGTTCATTCGATTCGGATTCGAAGATTTGGTATTTTACATCGGCATCGGCAAATTGGTTGCTTTTATTCTACGTTCTACCACAGAATAACCACTATTAGTTCTACGGCATAATACGAGAACTCTGACAGGCGGTGGCGGTATGTCTTTAATGTTTTTCTCACTTTACAGGAGGTGTGTATTAAGCTTAGGTAAACAATTTATGTGTGTTGTCTGATAAATAAATTTAAATCAAAGTAAAATTAAAACAAAAAATGACGAATCGTGAATATATAATTTTGCGTTAATTTTGGCTATATTTGGCATTTAAAAAAAAATTGTGTTATTGTTGTTTATCTTAAGGGACAAGGATGTATTTATTATTCAGCTGCCTTTTTTTATGAAATATGAAACATTAATTCGCTTTACTTTAAAATAAATCTGGTTATAATTATTTTACTCGACGACCTAGTAGGTAGGTAGATTAGGTAGTACTCAAATTCGTAAAAGTTCGGTTCGATTTCCTTCGCCGGATCGACGGAATAACATCGTTCGTGGTTCGCTAAAGTGAATCACTTGAGAACGAATCTTTTTAGGTGAATGAATCAAATGAATTAATTCAGTAAAAAGATTCGAACTTCCCACCTCTACCATATATGATAAAAGTAGGGCAAAACTTAAAAATATTTTATCCAAATATGGTCCACGTTACTTGTCTTCTGCATGGAATAATAAACTTAGTTGCAGAAACTGTGAGAATAGAATATCCCTTGGTTAACAAGCTAATTTCGAATGTGAAAAAAATATTTTTAAAAGCCCCTTTAAGAGTGCAGTTGTATAAAGAGAGAATGGTAGGGGTGTGTTTGCCCCCGGAACCCGTAATTACGCGATGGGGGACATGGATTAAAGCGGCTATATTCTATGCAAAAAATTTTGCAGCAATTAAGGATTTAATTTTGGATATAGAAGACAATTCACAATGTGTAGTGCAAAGTAAAGAATTGTTAAAAAATCCCCTTGTGCCTAAGCAACTTGTGTTTATGAAGGTTAATTTTAGTTTTTTACCTGATGTAATAACTTCATTGGAAAAGAAAAATTTAAGTTTAATCGAATCAACAAATTTTATTGCAACAGTTTCCGATAAATGTAAAAATGTTCCTGGTGACATAGGCCTTAAGATTAGAAAAAAATTAAATACAACTTTATTAAAGAATGAAGGGTTCAATGACATAAGGGAAGTGAAAAACATTTTTGAGGGAAAATTTTCCAAAGTTTTACGTTGGCCCTGTACATTACTTCCAAAATTACGGTATTGTCCTATTACTTCGGTAGATGTTGAAAGGACCTTTTCTATATTAAAACATATTTTTACAGACAGAAGACAAAAATTTTTAATAAAAAATTTCGAAAAATATTTAATTATAAATTCCTATTATAATATTACTATTTAATATTTTTATACTATTTTATACTTAACTTCTACTAGTTTTTGTGTTTCGTTTGTTTTAAATAAATTTTTATATTACATATTTTCTTTTGTTTTTTTTTTTTTTCGTGTAATGGCTTTGATAGCGTACCAAATTAGGAACAGCAATGTTAATTAGAACCCAACAGTGAATGGTCAAGTGGAAATATTCGCTAGGCATCAGAATTAATTTTTAAATAAATTAATTAATTTAAAAAATCGCGTCCCGGCTGGAATTTGAACCCGGGACCCCTAAGTCCACAGGCCAACGCACTAACCACTGAGCTACCCACCCCCTACTTTTTTTAAAGTATTTTTAACAAATATGCATTTGCATATTTAGGCATAATTGGACAAAATAACTGCATATTTTTGGTAAAAACGATGTATATATATGCGCATATTTTGATGCATATATTCCGCCCTCTACTCATAAATATAAAACTGCCTAATGACCAAACCTTTATTATAAATATGTAAACTACAAAAGAGTTTTACTTCAAATTACGTCGAGTAGTGTAAACATCACATTCAAGACCAGTTCATAATTCGAGCAGTGTTTTAGTGTGTCGTTCCCTCAATAACGTCAAAAGAGAGAGAAAGAAAATTTGCACCACCCAAGATCAAAGGCACCGACGCTTTATGTCGCTACTCAACGGTTAATATACTTTGCTAATAGCAAATTGCGTTAGAACTCGAATAATATTGAATGTGGCTGACTGCCGTCTTGAAGCTCAATTGTCTATTGAGCTCTTTTAGGTTTGTCTGGTTCTATTTAGTGGAATCGATAAAAATTAGTATTTTTTAAGACTGACAAGAATAATAATTTATTTGACCTTAAGTCACATTGACATTTTTTCTTATATACAGTAGGATCAAAAAATATAAACAAATAATTACAATATAACAACAACATTGATTGTTGGGGAATTTTGGGACACTCAAAATAAAAAAATTAACATTTATTTTGTAGTTGTAACCAAACGTTTACAAATAATATTATTTTCCTAAGTTACAAAAAAAATATTTTCGGCAATTACTCATTTTCCTTCGATAGTTTTGCACCATTTTTATAGCCTAGAGGCAAAAAACTCACTGTTACCGGTCATATATTTCAAGTTTTTGCCGTCCCAATTAACCTGCCAATGTCCCAAATAACCCCATTGTTGTCCCAAATTACCCCAACAAAGAAAATAGCCTGTTATAAATCTAACATGTAATATATCTTTACAGTATTTATGTTGGGTCAACTACAGTCGTATAACAATTAGTTACAACTATCAAAGTTACCTTATCACCAGCAGTCAAATTCCGAGAACAGAAAGTTGGACACTATCGTTTTTTCCGTCAATTTTCACAATTTCTTGTAAGTCACCTCACGCTTCCAACCGTTAATTCAACGGACGGAAACGTTCGCCCTAAACATGATACCACGTGATGCGGCCCGCACATTTTGGTTAGACGTGCACCTGTTGCGGCGGCATTGCTAAATTAATTTTTTTTTGTTAGGTCCCAAATAGCTCCGCTGTTCTCAAATAGCCCCGTTTTACGGTACATTTATTTTGCACTGTGAGAACAGTGTAAAGCAAGCATCATAGTCGTAAGTGCTGATTCGTTCATGAAACGAGTGCTCGCATTTCTCTAGAGAAATAGTCGCTGATATTTCGTCGTGTCTGATTTATATATGGGTGAGCTATCTATATAACTATATATCATTGGATCTTTTCCTTCTAGTACACGAGCGCCATCTTAATTTTATACATTTTGTGGGATACTTTTTGAGACAAACGCGTATGAGAATGTCCTTTTTTTTTTCTACACTCCATAATCTTAACATATATTCTTAAATAAAGTTCATACAAGCATTATAATGTACAGGACGACCTTCACAAAGGCGCTGTGTGCAGTGACAGGAATCATTCCCATACACCTCCTAGCCGAGGAGAGAGCCATACTTTAAGAAGCAAACGAAGTGATGAGGGATACAGCAAGAAGCCAGACCATTGAAAGGTGGCAAAGAAAATGGTCAGAGACAACCGAGGTGGCGCAGTGGACAAAGACATTGATCCGGGACATAAAGAGTTTGATAGAAATGTCGCCACACGGCTGTTTTATGAAGTATCTAAATGGAATACAGAAGCCAGACAGTGATGTCTGCATTTATTTCCCAGAAATATATGACGCAAAACATACACTGGAGTGCACAAGATGGCATGCAGGAGGCAGGGAAGTAGAGGCGATACTGGGAAAGAGGCTTGAGGAGAAAACCAGACAAAACTGATGTGCAAATCAAAAGAAAACTGGGACACAGTACATAATTGATTAGAATTATAAGAGCAAAAGCAAAGGACAACAGGCGAGGAGGAGTAGTATAGGATGAAGAAGAAGAGATAGAAGACCGACTCCGAGCTTCGAAGAATGTCTTCGATAGATGATGCCAAAGCTTAGGCAGGATTTAGGTAGAGGTTTTTTAGTGGGTAGAGATTGCCCGCAAGAAACTTAACCCCACATTTCCCGATGATTCCTTAGGCAAAAGTGTATATTTCAGTAGTAGCTATTGCCAGCGGCTTTGCTCGCGACTTTTCTCGCAGGTAGTCATGTTATTAATATAAAAAATATATGACTTCCTTTTTTATTAGTTTTATTGATTTTCATTTATTTTTGTTCATATTTTTTTTGTATTTATTAATTTTATTTATTTTTACTCATTTTTATTCATATTTTTATTAATTTAATTTTTATTAATTTTTATTAATTTTTATTAATTTTTATTAATTTTTATTAATTTTTATTAATTTTTATTACTTTTATTTATTTTTATTAATTTTTAATAATTTTTATTCATTTTTATTCATTTTTCTTCATTTTTATTCATTTTTATTTATTTTTATTCATTTTTACTAATTTTTATTTGTTTGTATTTATTTTTATTAATTTTTAATGATTTTTATTAATTTTAATTATTTTTTATTTATTTTTATCTATTTTAAATTATTTTTATTGATTTTTATTAATTTTTATTAATTTTTATTAATTTTTATTAATTTTTATTAATTTTTAATAATTTTTATTAATTTTTATTAATTTTTATTAATTTTTATTAATTTTTATTACTTTTTATTACATTTTATTAATTTTTATTAATTTTTATTGATTTTTATTGATTTTTATTAATTTTTATTAATTTTTATTTATTTATTTTTATTAATTTATATTAATTTTTATTAATTTTTAATAATTTTTATTAATTTTTATTAATTTTTATTAATTTTTATTAATTTTTATTAATTTTTATTAATTTTTATTAATTTTTATTAATTTTTATTAATTTTTATTAATTTTTATTAATTTTTATTAATTTTTATTAATTTTTATTAATTTTTATTAATTTTTATTAATTTTATTAATTTTTATTAATTTTTATTAATTTTTATTAATTTTTATTAATTTTTATTAATTTTTATTAATTTTTATTAATTTTTATTAATTTTTATTAATTTTTATTATTTTTGATTAATTTTTATTAATTTTCACCCCCTGTTTCTCCCCTCTTAAAATGTGAAAATCCAAAAACCCTTAAACACGTCATTATTAATTTGTATTCATTAGCTGCAATTCCAATTTTCATGTTTCTAACTTCAAAGAGAACAAAAAAAAGTTATATTCCCATACAAACTTTTACCCCCGTTTGCCCCCTCAAGATGTAAAAATAATAAACCCTTAATCAAATTATTATTAATTTGTACTCAGTAGCTGCAATTCCAATTTTCATGTTTTTAACTTTAAAGAGAACCAAAAACATGGATACTCCCAAATAAATTTTTACTCCCCATTTCCCCCCTTAAAACGTGAAAATCCAAAAACCCTGAAACACGTCATTAATAATTTGTAGTCAGTAGCTGCAATTCCAATTTTCATGTTTCTAACTTCATAGAGAACAAAAAAAATCGATTGTCCCTTACAAACTTTCACCCCCGTTTCCCCCCCTTAAAATGTAAAAAATTCAAAAACCCTGAAACACGTCATTATTTATTTATGCTCAGTAGCTGTAATTTAAATTTTCATGTTTCTAACTTCAAAGAACAAAGAGTTTCATTAAAAGCTCCCTCCCCATTTTCTCTTATTTCCCCCCTTTAAAGTTAAAATTTTCAAAAATCCTTTCTTAGCGGATGCTTACGTTATAAAATAAATCTATGTTCCAAATTTCAGCTTTCTAGGCTCTGTAGTTTTGGCTGTACGCTGATAGGTCAGTCAGTCAGTCAGTCAGTCAGGACAAACAATTTTATATATATATATATATATATATATAGATGTCTGTATCTTGTGTTACAACGGAGTCAATGTTTGAGTGCTTATAGACGACGGCGTCATTTGTAAACAGAACCTTGATGTGGAGACATCCACGCATAGTACTTACTTTGTTTCAGGATGGATGTCTCCACCTACCTGTCTATGATTCTTTCGTAGCGGTTTCATCCAAAGATCAGCATCAAACACGTATCTTGGTGATTTATTACTTTTGAGTAGTACATAAACAAATACTGAGTTGGACTTAAAGTGCGGAAAATACTTTTTTCTGGTAACAGAGTCGAATCTTTCGTATCAAATTATTTTTTGGTCGATAGGTTGGCCCGGTAAGTCCGATACCACGGGTTCGAATCCTGCTCGGTAACGCCGAATTTTTTTGGTTGCTTAGACGCTTTCTACTTCTAATTCTTTAGATAATTGTGTTACTAAAACAAAGCAATTTAAGCCATGCAGTGCAGATCTATAAAAAATCTTTAACTATTTTTAGTTGCAAATGTTCAATAGGTTAAAAGTTATTTTTGTTTCTGTGTATTTTGTTGGGGATACGTAATTAACATTATTTAATTAAACAAATCATATTTTCTATTCTTTATTAAAATATTGGCTAATAATAATCTAACAAATTACCTACTTAAAAACTTATATCTATTAGAGAAGGCACTAATTTTCAAACATTATATATAAAAAATATTTAACAACTTTGTAACGTTCCAAAAATCGAAAAATATATCTTAAAAAATCATTAAAAGGTAAAAAAACCCTAATTATTGTTTATTCATAATCAAAACTGATGTAGAGAAAATATTCCATATTTTATAAAAATAAAAACCTACATGGCCACTTCAACGATTTAAAAATTACAAAGTTACTTTTTTTTTGACGTTTGACATTTACTTACCGCGCCTAAAAGTCAATCAGTATAACATACGTCAATGTCACTTTGTTTGACGTTTGACATTGTCATTTTTGACAGCGATACGAAAAGTGACAAACGCCAATGTCACTTTGTTTAACACTGACATTTTTGCGAGCAGCGTAAAGACAATCGAACGTTAACGTCAGATTTAGACATTTTTAAAAAAAATCTGAACGCAAATATCACAAATTCTTCATTTTAAAAATACCTAATAGTGTGAAAATGGATATAGTTAGAAAAAATAGCTTAACCTAGAATCTCACAATAAAATCAGTCATTGCAGTGTTTTACTGTAGGCATAACCAATTTATTAACGACATAACATTGTCAAAAGACATATTATATCTGTGCTTTAAGCTAAATACTACGTCACTTGTCCGATGTCAAACGTCATAATTTTGACAACTGACGCTTCTAAAGAGAATTGTGTCAAATTGCAATGTTTTACTATAGACATTTGATATTTCTAGGAGGAACATTAATACAAATGTCAAATTATATCGTCAAGTGACGCAGTACCTGTTCAGGTAAAGTAAGATAAAAATATAAACAAATCACTACATAAACACGATTAAAAATTATTAAAAAATAGTTAAATACACAATATTTACTAAAAAAATTTTAATTGCTATAAATAAAAATAGAAAAGATTCAGTCCCGTTTCTTTCTATCACTAAAAATGGCGATTAAAAAGTAAGATTTCGTGCGCTAGTTGTTTATTTAAAAGAATTTCGGCTGGTTTGAAGTTTTGGAAAACATCCTTAGAATTGACGACCAACTTTTATTAATTTTAAATATTAAAAAAAGTTTAAAAGAGTTTGGATAAAAAATTAAAAAAAAAAATTGCATGCTGTACAGACGAACAGAACGAAAAAAATTAATTAGGATAAAGTAGAAGTAAAATTAAATATTAAAACCGCCTCTCAGTGGAAGTGTAAAAAGAAAACTGTGTCCTGTGTTAAACGGCGTCCATTATCAACAGGTTTTGAGGGGAAAATGTCCCTAGTTAAGCTAAAGATGCGACCAACACTTCCCGAACAATTTCCGATAACAAATGATACAATCACCCACCCTAACAGCCCGATCTTGCCCCATGTGATTTTGTTTGTCGTGTATCCGTTAACGAAAAAAGTTATCCACTCTCAAGAAGTTGCTAGTGACAATAATCCATTATTACGAACTGCAAAAGAAGAACTCGCTCTGTCGCACTCATACCTAACGAATGTAAGTGCAAATGAGAAGTAAGAAAATAAATGAGAGATATATAAACAGTGAAAGAATTGACTTCAAACATTTTAAAGAAGGATTTCCAAAAGAAGAATAAAAAGAACGTTTCCAAAACCGAAAACCAGCCTACAACCCCTTCGCCAAAACTAAATCAGTCGCTGAATCCGTACAAATCAGTCTCAGATTTCACCTCCTTAGCCTTCCTGGAGCTCTTCCTAGTACCGGACACTTTGTTCTTCTCTTTCTTCTTCGGCGGCGCCTTCTCCTTTTTGGCTTTCGGTTTTTCCTCGGGATAGTACTCGTCGCCGCTTTCCTCGGAAAAGTCCATGTTGATCAGATCGTCGGCGGAATGTCGGTGTTTTAGCGTGGCGTCTGTTTGGTCGTCGGCTGTGGGGGGATGTTGGGGGATGTGATCGGGATTGACTAGCGCTAGGGTCGAGGGGAATTGTGTGATTGTCTAAAAAGCGTGAAAATTAAAATCATAATTAAAAACAAAATGCGTTAGTTTGTTTAGGCGATTGATTAGTGATCGATAGATGGTCGAGAAGTGTGTAGTAATAAGGCAAGTAAAAAATAGAGGGGTGAATATGTAGAGACTCAGATGCACTACGTATTTTCTTACCTTAGCGCGCCACACACTTGACAGGTATGTCTTTCATACCGTTATTTTTCAAACTGTTTGCCCCATCTATTTCCTTGCGATGATAATTCGGTGCCTGTCAGTCGATAAGACTAATTTAGATTTATCGAGACGATCCTCTAATAATTATTTTTCACTTTTAAGAACCATTAAATTAAATATGGTAAGTTAATATTTTTTTGGTTTCATACAATGATTACATTAGATTTAATTTGAAAGGTTATTTTTTTGTGAGTCTGTCAAATAAATTTATTTTATTTTATCATTCAAAACGTTCGTCTCATCTGTCCTACCTATCCGATTATCCATTAAAAGGTCGAAATCTTTTAGTTATGCAACATTTCAATGCTTTTATTAGAAGAATTATTTGGATGATAGTTTTTTATAATATGAAAAACGATTTAGAAGTTTATTTTTTTTTTAAGGTGAAGGGTGAGAAAAAGTCCTTTATATCTCACAAGGAAAGCCAATGTTTAATTGTTTAACAAAACATTGAGTGTCATCACTTCATCTTCAGGCTCGCCTAGTGGAAAGGAGAATATGTGGTGTAAGGTGTGTTGGAAACAAAACGATATATAAAATAATAAAAAAGAGAAAACTCACCATACTCTCCATCCACTAGGGAATACTACAAAAACAAGTTTCATCAATTTTGGGTTGAAATAAATTGTAAAATTAACCGATTTACACGTAATAAAAAGTTAAAAATATTTGAAAAAACAAATATTAGTCAATTATAGTAAAAATTTAAAATATTCAAGACTATACAAAAACAAATCACATACATTAAACAGATTAAAAGATAAGGCCTATTTTAAACATTGTTGTTTTTTAAAAAACTAACATTTTTTGAAAGGAGACCTGTCAGGTTAAGGCCTCTACCGGTGGTGGTAAGTATTATAACGAAAAAATTCTTGGGTAAACTTATGACAGGGTATAGTTAATAAGATGTAAACTATGAGTGAAGAATTATTTATTATCTATTATATAAGATTTGGGCCATGAACCAATCACCAAGTGTATGTGATGTAGGAAGAAGAAAGAAGAAGAAATGACTGGGTTAACTGTTGTGAAGCAACTGAAGAATAAAAGAAGAAAATGACGCATGTGGATATCAGACAATCTAACCTAATCTTTACACGTGCTCGTTGGTTTCTTATGGGAAAAATATAAAAAATATAAAAATTACTTACTGAAATGTACCCCTTGCAAGAAGATATGTGAATAGAAATAAAGGGGGGAGGTTAAAAAGGAAGTTAGAACGATAAACAAATAAATAAACAAATCTATTAACTTTTTAGATCTTAAAATCTCACACAATAATAACAAGTTCAACTTTGACATCTATAGGAAGCCAACACATACAGGCACAGTTATAGACAATACCTCTAACCATCCAGCAACACATAAATTGGCTGCCTTTAATTGCTACTTAGAGAGGCTATTAAACGTTCCTCTGTCTACGGAAAACTTTAATAAGGAACTAAATATAATTAAAACTATTGCTATAGATCACAACTTTGAACTAGATATTATTGATAAAATGCTAACACATAAACAAAATAAAATTCAACAAAATTTAGTTTATATTAACAATCCTAATATGGTACATGAACTAACCACCAGTAAGAAATACATTTCTCTTACCTTTATTGGAAAAGCATCCTATAAAGTGGCTAGCTTACTCAAAGACCACTTTAAAGTATCTTTCAAAACCCCCTCTTCATTACATAAGTTATTTGTTCATAATAAAGATAAATTAGATCCCTTTGACTTATCTGGAATTTATAAATTAACTTGTAAATCTTGCCATTCTTTCTATGTGGGACGCACATTTCGAAATTTCAAGATCCGTTTAAAAGAACATTTACGTTGTCTTAACCAAAATACAACAGGTTTTTCACATTTTGCCAACCACCTACTGGACTCAAATCACGACTTCGATTCAACTGAAGGTTTCGAAATCCTTCATAGTTCCTACAATAGATTTACTCTTAATAGCTTCGAAAACCTCGAGATATTGAGACATTTAAAATTAAATCCTGTTGGTTGCTTAAATGCCCAGATATTGTCAGAAACTCCTCCTGTTTTTTCAACACTAATCTAAATTTATCGTTCTAACTTCCTTTTTAACCTCCCCCCCTTTATTTCTATTCACATATCTTCTTGCAAGGGGTACATTTCAGTAAGTAATTTTTATATTTTTTATATTTTTCCCATAAGAAACCAATGAGCACGTGTAAAGATTAGGTTAGATTGTCTGATATCCACATGCGTCGTTTTCTTCTTTTATTCTTCAGTTGCTTCACAACAGTTAACCCAGTCATTTCTTCTTCTTTCTTCTTCCTACAACATCACATACACTTGGTGATTGGTTCATGGCCCAAATCTTATATAATAGATAATTCTTCACTCATAGTTTACATCTTATTAACTATACCCTGTCATAAGTTTACCCAAGAATTTTTTCGTTATAATACTTACCACCACCGGTAGAGGCCTTAACCTGACAGGTCTCCTTTCAAAAAATGTTAGTTTTTTAAAAAACAACAATGTTTAAAATAGGCCTTATCTTTTAATCTGTTTAATGTATGTGATTTGTTTTTGTATAGTCTTGAATATTTTAAATTTTTACTATAATTGACTAATATTTGTTTTTTCAAATATTTTTAACTTTTTATTACGTGTAAATCGGTTCATTTTACAATTTATTTCAACCCAAAATTGATGAAACTTGTTTTTGTAGTATTCCCTAGTGGATGGAGAGTATGGTGAGTTTTCTCTTTTTTATTATTTTATATATCGTTTTGTTTCCAACACACCTTACACCACATATTCTCCTTTCCACTAGGCGAGCCTGAAGATGAAGTGATGACACTTCGAAACCGGTCGCACTCAATGTTTTGTTAAACAATTAAACATTGGCTTTCCTTGTGAGATATAAAGGACTTTTTCTCACCCTTCACCTTAAAATTATCTCAACTCACACATGGCTACCCCCCTTGTCAATAGAAGTTTATTGCCTTGTTATATGAAGAAGGATTTGCTGATTTATATAATAATCAACGTCAAGGTCATAAGAACATAATGAATGATTGATAGACATCAATCATACTAGACAGTAGGCTACAAGGATTTGCTGATTTGATAGTAGTTAATGTCTTGAGAACCTAAGAAGTACCATAGGCTGTTTGAAGACCTTTCATCGTATGAGACCTCTTCTATCCCTTGATGAACCCCTAACTTGTTGCGATAAGTCAAAATTTATATTTTACCGAATACTATTTCAAAATAAAAGTCATTTTATTATTAGAAACTCAGGTAGATTGGAATTTGGTTTTACCGTATCTTCTGAAGGCATATCCTTTATTTTTCCATTAAAATTTAATAGTAATTTTTGTTTCCGTATTATTTCTATCAATTACTTTTATACGTATAGATATGCGAATTTAAATACGGTGGTGCCCAATTTTCAATTTCAGGGTGATTGAATTCTTATATCCTAGTGCCCCATCCACGACCCTTATTAATGAGCTTTAAACACTTAAATTATAAAAGCAATATCAGTGGTTACACCCTTTAGACAATCGTAGTAAATCACAAAGGTTAAATATTGTTTATATACTCGTATACAACAAATTTACTTACTTTTATAGGTCTTAAATTATATTTTTACATCTTTATTACTTTTATACAGTATTTGTACTGATATAGCTCAACAACTAGTATATAGAAAATAGTTTTGACAAATTTATTGTGATTAGGTTCAATTTTCTTACAAGGTTGTGATACATGCAAGTAGAAGTCGTGGGTTGGCCCAGGCTGTTATCTAGAACAAGGGTTGCCCGGGCGCCAGATTAGATAACGCAGTTTGCTCTGCGACCCTCGACACTTACACCCGTATGCATAGTCCATCGCCAGAGATTCATTTCGGCGTATCGCCAGCAATCCGCTGGCGAAAGCCCGAAAAGGTGGCGACTTGCTGGAGATTATCACCGGCATCTCTAGCATGTTTTCATGTTCTTTTATAGGGAAAAATTTGATATTCGTTCATTGTTTTTTGAGTTTTGAGAAATTAATCATGTTAGATATGTTATATAATGCGAATAGAGATATTATGTATTTAGAAATACAAATACTTCGTCAGTAAGTAATTTTAATGATAATCATTATGAAATGACATGCCGGTGACAATCTCCAGCAAGTCGCCACCATTCAGGGCTTTCGCCAGCGGATCGCTGGCGATACGCCGAGATGAATCTCTGGCGAATCGTTGGCGATCGACTATGCATACGGCTGTTAGAGTGCACTTAAAGTAACCCCAGTGGAGTAATTTTAGGCGATTACTCGATCTCAATGTTCTCTCGCTCTGTAGTTCGGACAGCGAAGGGCGTTTTTTCTTCGATCTCCATAATCTATCGCTCTGTGGCTCAGGATGCGGTTTCTTCCCGATACAGTTATCAACGACTTTAACGGCTTAGGCCTGCCCAAGGCGTTTACCTCAATGTTATTCGGAGCTTTGGACGGTAACGGATGAACTGACGGTTGCTCTAACGGATGATCTATGATCAAAATAGGCTACCAAGGTATCTATCTGGGTGTTGGAGGCATTAACACGTCACCCACGAAAATTTTCCCGCTTTTAAGCTGTAATCGGATATCAAGCTTCGTGAGGATGGCAACCATTCCATGCACTACGTCAGCGCTTAAAATTTCATTTCATAAAATTCCGTGAACTAGAGTATCTATTGAAGACAGTGGCTGACTATTCCCGCAGTAGATTGGGCTAATTTGATAGCCAACTCAGAATTCCCGACCAGTTGATTGGACTCTGAATTGTAAGTCGATGTATAGTGACTATCCCGCGTGGTCCGTTAAGCCGTAGCTAGATTTGCAATTTCTCTGTTGCACATTACTTCCGCTTCTGTCCACTCCCCTCCGTGTCTCTTAGATGCTTAGAGGAGAAATTCATGATTCCGAAAGTTCGCCCTGACAAAGACCGTCGACTTGCTACAACGCCGCGTAGTACTGCTGGTTTGACCGCCGTTTTCCCTACACCTTTTTATTCATAAACCCCTCATTTGTCCGATTGACTTTTTATTTTATTTTACCCATTAACTTCCATTACGATTTTTTTTATTTTGTCAGGGTTAGACCCAATAACTTGGGGAGGTCTTGTTAATATAATTATTTAGCTTCAATGTATATTAACCGAAACGATTGTAACTAGCGAACAATATATGTGTCAAATTGAAAGCTGGCATTTCATTTCCTTGTCGTAAGTCTCTCTTTCAGGTACTACGTAACTACTGAAATATCGTTGACCCTCTGGAATTTTCTTTCTTCACTGCAGCTACCTGCAGCCCTTCTTGGAACTAGTTCCAATAGGTAAAGTGGAACAAACCACTCTAAAACAAACTGGCGCCCGAGCATACCCAGTTCGAATGTCACAAGTATTGCTAACCAGTTGAGAAAACCTCTTACAAATCCTGGACTTGGACCGTTCTACCATTAGCTAACCTTGCAGAAGTGGCTACTGTATTTTTAGGTTGCTTATTATTGGTAAGATATCTAGCTAGGCGGTCTACTAGGTAGTATCGGGATGCTCCAGTATCCAGAAGGGCTGAGAAATATATTCTACATTATTTCTAACTCTAAATATAGCCGAGATCTATATTAGGAAAGCAGGACGGTCTCTTGGGAAGCTAACGGCGGAAGCTGACGAAGCTTGCCCTCCAGACAGCTTCAGTGGCGTTTCCTTGCGAGTCGCACGGACAGTGTTTTGACTAGCCTCCAGGTTTCAAACAACGGGAACAGAAGAGTCTCCCCGGATTGGGACAGTCATTTAAGTGATCCTTTTCTCTACACTTACATAAGAGTACAGTTTCCCGGGACGTCGATGGTTACGCGTCTAATTTCACATTACGGGAGGGAAATACGGTCCATGATGGAACAAGCATATTAGCCTTGCTTGGCTTGAATCGCTCGTGATTCTAGGGACCACGATAGCCGGTAATGGTACTGAGATGACATGGAGGCCCTTGAGTCTGGTAACGGGATACAGGGGCATTGTTCTGGAGCTACTAGGTACTAAAATCTCTTTCGGATTTGCTGTCTGTATTCGGGCTGAAAATTACGAAGTCACCCTAATTGTTGCTCACTGGTCAACGACCCATGTCTCCTCATGAGGGCCTCCAAGTCATTAATATAGGAAATGACGGACTTATTCCTACGGTGCAGTCTGCGGCTAATCTCGGTTACAAGGTGCAAATGATAGGTTACCGAGAAAAAGAAAATGCAGAAGTCGGCCTCGAAGGCTTCCCAAGTAGGCTAACCAGTCCTGTTATTATGAAACCATAACGCTGGTTCTCCGGTTAGAAGTTCGGGTATGTACGGCATGGGTTTTTGTCAACCCCTTTGAGAATACAAATTTCATCCAGGCGTTTCCGATACGCTGCTTACAAACGTGAGGATCCACTCGTGGGTTTGGATTGGTTCGGGCCTAACGGCGGGCGGCGGAGGTGATATGGTGTTGACGTTGAGAAAAGATAAAAAAATACTGAGAAAAAGAAAAATGTACCATTATTCTAGGTGTGTAAACCACCGTATGGTCCTTGCTCGGGCGCCATTTGTGACACGGTTCCATTGCTTATAAAAACAAAAATAATTTTAAAAAATAAGTCCTTGCTCAAGCGCCATTTGTGACACGTCTCCTTGTCTCACTTGCGTGGAATTGGAAGTCGTGGGAAGCACCAGACTATTATCTGGAACAAGGGTTGCCCGGGCGCTAGTTTTCATAAAACAGTTTACTCCCTCAAGTACACATTAAGTGGAGTAAGTAATTCCAGGCGGTCACTTACATATGGAGAGTACCTTAGTTCTCTACAGGTCAACACAGGTGATATTACGGTATTCCTTTAAATTATTTTGTTGTAAATTGTTCCGTTTTAAATCATTTGTTACACATCTGACTTCGAGCGCGGTACTTGTCAAGCATATGTTAGTAAGTTAGCTTTGTATTTCAAATTCTGACCGGACAATTCTAGAAAATGAAGATGGTCCTTCGACTTAATAAGAGTTGTTAAAGTTTAATCCGGTGTATTTTATTCCTATAAATATTGTTTGTTGCAAAACGAACCAGTTAATAATTAACAACTTTGGAAGACACAGGGTAATGTGGTCGTGGATTAAATTTCAAGAATCCACACCTCTTCGCCAGTTTATTTCATAATTTTTGTTCTGTTTATATGGATGATGGTATCAGACTAGTACGTCTATTTATCACAGGTCTTTATAATTTCATTTATTTTTTAACAATGTTCTGTTACTGTTTCCCATCGCCGCTTTAGGAACATTACATAAATTCAATTTAAAATTGTGTGTTATTAAACTCATCTTATTACTACAACCACTTTTCAATCTATCTATCGGTGTAAATAAAGCAAAAAAGAAAGTAAAAAAAAGACACCAATCGCACACCATGCAACAACGTCAATACGAGTAAACTCACCTTGATGGCGGTTTGCATGATGGCCGAAACGCCTTTGGAACCAATATCTAGTACTTGTCGGTAGCTCTGCTCTTTGGCTTTGTTGATATACTCATCGATTTCCTGCAAATACAATTCGATTAAAATGTAAAAAAGATTACAAAATTTAGTTAGTACAAACTCAGTGCGTACTACCAGCGCCAGTAAAAAAAACTATAAGAAATATCAACCGAACTTTGGCGCAATAACAGTTGACAGCGTTCTTTACACATTCCATTACTGTCTATAATTTCCGATTTCAACTTTAGAAATAACTTCTTTGTGAAGGTAAAAATATTGATAAAACTTAAAACGAACATGTGCGTATTTGTATTAATTTATAACGTTGGATAAAGTTTGGTTTTGGTTACTTTACCTGTTCTCTGGAGCTGAGAGTCGGATGGACAAACTTCCTATACAAAATGCTGGATCCCTTTGTAGCGGGAGACAGTAGCCAGACAACCAGAATTATTTTTATTTCGTAGTAGAACGGGAACCTGTATAAAAATTAATTTTGTAGAATAAAATTATATACAATTTTTTGGTAGTAATTAGAATTGTGGCATTTTGGAATGTTTTTTTTCTCAAACCTCAATAATAAGAAGCCCTTATCTCAAATAATTGTTTATGCTAAAAGGACATTGGTGAGAATGTTGCTTTCTGGTACAGCCTAACGAGATCCAACTAGGCCATAGTAGATTAGTTATGAGCAGGGCCGACAAGAGGAGGGGGGTAGCCGGTACTAATTCCCGGGGCCCGGGCTGAAGTGGGGGCCCGCAGCGGTATAAGGGCAACTTTGGCGAGGACGTTTTTTAGGCCTTCAGAAGTTCGGCTTGGAGACCATTTTTTTAAAGAGATTCAGGAAAGAGGGGGAGTAGTTTTAGCTTGAAGACTTTTTTTAGAGAAATTGAAGTAAAGAAGAGGAGAAGTTTTACCTTGGAAGTCCTTTTTTTTAGAAAAATTCAAGTAAAGAGGAGGATAAATTTTTGCTTGAACACTTTTTTGTTTTTTAGAAATTTTTTATCAAATTGTAGCGGGGCCGGACCTTGGAGAATTGTCCCGGGGCCCGACTTGGCTCACGGCGGCCCTGGTTATGAACAATTGATTATTTTGACAAAACGAAAATTCCAATGTTGTAGAAACATTAGAGTCCAGGGCATTTAGATCAAAATCGATCGGAATAGCGGAAATTTTTAGGGACAGCAGATATCGAGATTCGATTGTGTTCAGGAAAATCCCAGGAAAAAAGTCTATATCGTCTGGTTTAGCCATTTTTTGAAAAATGTCTTCTGGGTCGGAAAATGCATTTTCCAATTGCATCATTACTTGCACCATTATAAGAACTGGAAACTCGGAAAACTCGCTCGGAAATGGTTAATCGTGGGGTTTTTGGGGCTGCCGAACTCGATTTTGGCATTAGAATTACCCGGTGGTGCACGAGGGTGGCTCTGTGGAGGTGCGCGTGGGGGTGATAAATGGCAGCGTGCATGAAAATCGCTCAAAACTCGCTACTTGGGGGGGTGTTCGGGAATGCCGAATTCAATTCTAGCATTGGAATTGTCCGGGGGCGACTCTGCGGGGGTATCTGTGGGGTCATTCTGGGGGGAAAATTGCATAGTCCATGGGAAAAGCGCTCCAAACTCATTACTCGGGGGCTTTCGGGGATGCCGAATTCAATTCTGACATTAGACTTCTCCGGAAACGCTCGGGGGTGGCTCTGTAGGGTTGTCTGGAGGTGATTGGGGGGGGGGAGAAATAGCAGTGTCCATAAAAATCACTCCAAAATCGTTACTCGGGTGTTTTCGGGGATGCCGAATTCAATTCTGGCATTAGACTTCGCCGGGGGCGCTCGTGGGTGGCTGTGGGGTTGTCTGGGGGTGATTGGGGGGGGGGATGGCAGCGTCCATGCTGGGGCACCCGAGGGTCCCTCTGTGGGGTTGTCTATGGGGGTGATTGGAGGGGAATGGCAGCATCCATAAAAATCGCCGAATCTAGAAGTGTTCTTAGTGAAGCCGCCTTCCGCTAGAGTACCTGATGTGTATTCTTCCGAGAGCTTGGCATCCAGAAGCGCGTGCATCAGGTTGCACAAAAATATATCATAAAAATTATGTTATTTAAAAATAAAAGGTTTCCTACTGAATTGCTTTTCAAAGAGAGTCAGTTATTAGATATTAGACAGTTACACCTTAAAGCAGTAGTTAGATTCATGTTAAAATTTTCCTACTATAAGGAATCCATAAGCCATGGGCCTAACACAAGAAATGCAGCTCAAAACAATGTCGCACGCCAAAACCCCAAGCACACCATTTGCCAAAATCATATTTATTGTCTTGGTCCAAAAATCTTTAACTGCCTTCCTAATAATATTAAAGTAAAACCATATTCTAAGTGTAAAAAAGAGATGACAGTGGATACTCCAAAGCAATTATGTAATTAATTATATAGTTTAATTTTAAATAATATATCACACAATTATTGTTCATATATATACTTATTTTACTATCTCCTATCGAATTATTGTTACCACATTTCTACTACTTTAGTACAAAAATCTGTTATACTTAGCTTAAATAAGAATATATTTTTTGTTATTTAAAAAAAAAAAATAAAAAAAAAAACCTCAAAGATACATGTATAAGAAAAAGAGTGCACACACAGTACTTTAAGTACAATCGTGCACTAGAGTAGAAGTTTTCATTTTAAATATTATTTAGAGGGTGACCTCAATTTAGGAATTAAGTAGTTAAGTAATAGAGTGATTTATTTTTCTCTTATTCCTATAATTAATTATATTACTGTTTAATATAAATGTAAACTACTACATAAATAAATAAATAAATATATTATTTCTACATGCTTTCACGGAATGCGACACAACCTCAGCATTTTTCTATCGAGGGAAAGTAAAATTCTGCGATTTGTTTGACAAATCCGATGATTTACATGGGTTTGCAGAAATATTTAAGCAACCACCTGTATCCATAGATCATTGGCTTCGTATAGCTTTGGCTCTTTACGGGGCACCCAAAGATGGGCGCACGAGCGATAAACCTGCAATTGAGCTCGTCCAAAGCTATCGAGCAAAAATATATGCTGAGTCCGCCAATTCTTAAAAAGTCGATCTTGCACGCATAATCCCGACTGCCAATGCGTTAACCGAGCATATCAAGTGTGTCTATTTCCAAATACAGGCTTAAAAGGTCAAGAAGAGACCTTAGATCCGTTGGAATGGGAGTGGGAACTGGTGGATGGAGAGCTCAGTCCTGTCACCATGACCCAGGAAGCCAGCCCCGAGGAAATTTTTAGCAAAATTTCTTGTTCTTGTGAAACCGACTGTGGCCGAAGTGGGTTGGAGTGCTCACTTGCATGGCAATTGCTCAAACCAAAAAGGCACTTCCAACAGGGCCGAAAATAGTAACGAGAAAGAAGAAGAAGAAGAAGGGGAAGAAGAAGAGTTTGAACAAGATGTTTAGTATTTAAGTTTATAATAAATAATTCAACATTAATAAATAAAGTATTATTTTCATAATTTGTGATTTTTCACTTTCTTTTTTACCATTTCCCACAGAGCCACCCCCGGGCACCCTCGGGGAAGTCTAATGCCAGAATTGAATTTGGCATTCCCGAAAACCCTCCGAGTACCGATTTTGAAGTGATTTTCATGGACGCTGAAATTTCCCCCCAATCACCCCCAGACAACCCTACAGAGCCACCCCCGTGCAATTCTAATGCCAGAATCGAGTTCGGCAGCCCCGAAAACCCCCCGAGTAACGATTTCCGAGCGATTTTTCTAAATTTCCAGTCGTGCAAGTAAGGATGCAATTGGAAAATGCATTTTCAGGCCCACAAGGCATTTTTCAAAAAATGGCTAAACCAGATGATATAGACTTTTTTCCTGGGACCTTCCAGAACACAATGCAGAAAACCGCATCTCGATATCTGCTGTCCCTAAAAATTTCCGCTATTTTTCCTAACTTCCCTGGACTATTATGAATGGCAATTAAATAAAAATATTGTAATATTTTTTTTCTTTTTGTTATAAAAATTTAAGTAGGCTAACGATTTTATAAACATATATGGTTTTGAAAAGACTTTTGACTCTCTAAGTGTTGGTTAAGCCAAACTTCAATAATTTTGATTTTGTATCGATTCGCGTGACCAATGTGCGGCTGAGGGATTTTTGCATTCAAAACCAGTAGCGGAAACAATAATTGAAGACTCCAAAAACAGTACATATCATAAAATATATATATATATATATAAAATAAGCTGTACATACTATCTAGTAGTCAAAAGAGAAGTATACAAATACCCTAGTTTGACTGTTAGAAATCTAGAAAAATATCGATAGTTCTTTAATTTTCACAAAATTCCACAAGAACAACATATACAACTATGTTTTTTTTAATATGTAAAATATATTTTTCTTTCATACTGCTATAAATACATACACAACTAAATGTAAAGAGTAGTTTATGCAACAAGAGTGGATATGATTGCCATATTGCACGAAGACGAAGTTTGTACAGTATATTTTTCTACGACCCACGAAAATCTACAAGTTTTAAAAATTATTTTAGGTTGTTATTAAGATAAAATAACTAATTTAAAAATGATTTATCACTGTCCAATTGCAAACTTTTTCGTTTTGTAGTCTGTGTGCGTAGAATTGCCAATATCCATGTGGGGGTGTAGAAGAAACTAATTTAAATGAGTAATTACTTTCGAAAACATACACTGTGGAGTGGAAACATTTTTGATTCTAAAAAACCAACATTTTGGACATATGTTGTTTTTTCAAAAAGTCTTCAATTAGAATTAGTGATAAAAAAAATTACTCGGCCTCACTCATTTTTTCATTGTTCAACAATTATTACATATTTTGTACACGAAAATAGGTTAAAAAACAAAAATTGTTCAAAACTGTCCTTTTTATTGACTTTTTAGACTTACCAACTCAAAAAGACATCCGTGAACGTTTCGGCGCATGTAAATAGCGCGAAAACTATCCAGTACATCATCCATTTTACCTGCAATAAAAAATAATCGTAATATTTTGAAATCTAGTACCAATTGTGCCTATTTTTTTTTAACACAAACATTTTCTACTTATTCATTTTTTTTTTGCAATTTAACAAATCTTTTTGATGATAAAAAGTATTAGGCATTCCAAATGGCTGCCTGATGGCTTTTACAGGGTTAATGATACTCAGGGTGGTCCAAAAACATAACGACAAACTTTAATGGGTGCTAGGGGACATCAAAACAAACCTCTGTTGTTTAATAAACATATTGTCCACAAATGAGCCGTTATGACAGAAAAAATAAATGTTCAATTTTCTTAATTTCAGTTTCAAATAATTAATATTAATGTGAATAATGTTCAGAAGAAATATAAAATAAAAATACAATAATTGTTCAAAATATTGACCATTTGCTTCAATGCAAAAATTGCACCGTCGATTTCTTAACTCGCGGACCCTATGGAATATTCCTGGAACAGCTTTTCTAAAACTGCCCATTATTCTTGCCAAGAGATCTTCCTCATTACCAATTGGCGTTTTGTAGACTAAAGATTTTAGATAAGACAAAATCTAGGGTGTTGAGATCTGAAGAACGCGCAGGCTAAGCCACGGAATCTCCTCTTTCAATACATCAGCGAAGAAACAGTTGGTTTAAATACTGGCTCACGTTCAAACCAAAACATGTTGAAACCACATGTTATTTATAATATCTAAAGGGACATTTTCTAATAATAGAGGCAAAACAATTTGCAGAATATCTTCGTTCAAACGAGCAGGCACGAAATGAACTATTAGATTCTCTCCAACAATACCAACCCACATGTGTACAGAAAATTGTTGCTGGTGTCTTCTAAAGACCACACCATGAGGATTTTTTTTATTATATCAAAAAATGTGGCTGTTTCTACATTAAAATAACCATCGGGCGTAAAACATGCCTTGTCAATAAACCATACTTTTCTTCCTTAATGAGACTCTATTAAGTTATGATCCAAAAACCATTGGAGGATCCCGTATGGAGTGCAATATTTGCGCGACACACTGTGACTTGATTTTTCTTCACACGATATAAAACTACTTCAAATTCAACCGTACGAGTTGTACTGGGACGACAACCACCACCGGAACTCTTTAGGTTCCGCCTTTCTCTAAGGCGACGATGGATGGAAGCGAAGGTTGTATAATGACGTAGTAGCGCAGTAATTTTGAATTTAGTAATTTTCCAAACACTTTCTGCTATCTCTTTCATATCCTAGCCGTACAACTAATGGGTTGGCTACGACGATTACCCCATATCATCTTTACTTTAAATAACTGTCATGGATTCTATATAGTAGGAAACCAGTGAAACTTTTTTAGTACACATTTGCAGAATGCTAAATTATAAATGTATCGTTAATTCTTACCCTGTGTAGGTGTATTTGTATTTCGCGCCATGTTAATATTAGTAACCATGTTGGTATTACTGTTTAGGGTGACAGTTGTCAGTCCGTCACCTGTGTTTCCGTTTTTGTTAGATTGATTTATGATCTCGATGTGTAAGGTGCTTTAAGGTTATGTTAAAGTTTTGGTTATGTGTAAAATGCCGCTATGTATTTATGATCAGGTTTATTTTGTGGGAATAAACAGCCATCCGACTACAACTTGTTTAATTTTATGATCCCCCACACCTGTAGAAGATGAAAATACTTTGTTGCAATCGATATAAACGTAAAATGCCTTAACAGTAAGCAAGAAGGTACCCACTGTGAGCCAAATTGCAAGAAACTTTTCTCTACTAACTTTTTATGTATATAATATCTATAAGTTTCAAGTTTGCGCTTCTATAGTAGCATTTTCTACACAGGATTTTTTGAAAACGTCATCTTCGAGGGCTCCATCGCTGCGTAGCAAACTATTTCCATGTTATACAAAGAAGAATGAACGATATATTTGTAATAAAATTTTACCTTTCACAATTAACACACCTGAAAATGTCACTGGCTTCTCTACCATTACTATTAAACTCAAAAACAAAATGACATTTGCATATGTAGGGTAGGAAACATGAGAACAATAAATTTTGATGATTAAGAGGAAGTAGAATTTGCGCATGAGTAATAGAGATCATCAATAACGGAAAAGATCTATTGCACCATAAGTTCTTGAAATGAAAAATTATTGTCCATTTCAACAATTGGCAGCTTTGGAATGTTTATTGTGAAATAATTCAATTATAGTCAGCAAGAAAAACGTGGCTGTAGATAAAGAAAAAGTCGCTTCTATCAAAGAGTGACAAAACTGACAAACATCAAATAAGAAGTTTTCTTGGTCTATGTACGAACTATCGAAGATTCATCAGGAAATTTGCAGATATTGCTAAGCCATTAACACGACTAACAGAAGAGCGAGATAATTCTGCTGGAACGAAGATTGTCAAACTGCTTTGAAACATTAAAGAAGCATTTAACAGCAGTGCCAATAATAGACTACCCACCAATTTATTCTGGATACTAATGCCAAGAATGTGGAAATTCAAAGAGTGCTTTCACAGATTCAAGGGAGAAAGAAAGAATACTAGGTTATTTTAATAAAGTGGTCCCAAAATTACTGTGTCATGGGAAGAGAACTCCTGGCAGTTGTGAAACACTTCTATCAATACCTATATGAAAGAAAATTTTTAATCCAGGCCCATCTTAAGTGGCTGAGGCAGTTCAAGAACCCAGAGGATCAAATCGTGAGATGGATCGAACGAATTCAAGAGTACGACTCTAAGATCGAACATAGAGCCGGAATTTGCCACAGAAATGCCGATTCCTTTTCTAGAAGACCATGCCCAACAGAGTGGTCTCATTGCAACAGAGCAGAATCCAAAGAAAGTGGACTACTAAAAACAACTGAAGTCAACGATGAGTGGGCCCCTGCCAAACTTAAGAAGAAGAAAACGATCCCGTTTTAAAGAAGATGCGACAATGGAAAAAGGAAAATCATCGACCTACTTGGCAAATACTAGAGAACGATGATGGTTCCGAAGATAAAAGACAATTGGTCATTCCAAAGACGAGAGTAGCCGAAGTACCTCGTAAGTAACACGTCAGTCCATGAAGAAGACATCTCGGTGTTAATAAAATCATTCAGAGAGTTCGTGAAAAGTTTTATTGGATGAACAGTTCCGATGATGTAAACGACTGGTGTAAGAAGAAATATACCATGAGCTATGAGTAATGGACCCCAACGAAAAAGGAAGACTCCCATGAAGCATTACAACGTTAGTAAACTATATTGCTGGACCATTCCCTATGACCGAGGATGGTAACAAGTGATCTAAATTAAAAATTTAAAAAAACCGACTTCAAAAACGTGCAGATGCCGTCACCACATCTTATCCAAATTTATATGTGGCCACCCCTGAGGTACCCCCTTACTAACAAAAAAAGAATCATTGAAATCGGACACCGTGTTAAAGAATTATCGCTGAACTTACATAAAAAAAAATCTGATGTGTCCAACACATGACTTTCCTATCTAGTTATTACAGGCTTTTTCCGTTTATTGTGTACAACCTATTGCAGCATCTCTATAAATGTTTAGAGGATAAACTAAATATATATACATTGTCCACATACATCTACCGCGAAACATTTTTCTATAGATATTCATTGAAAATGAAAATACTGAAAAATTTAAATTTAGCACTTTTCCTACAATTTTTCCATTACGGTCCATTTAAAAAAAATCATGTATGAACAAATATTATAGAGATCGATGTCGCAAACAACTTTTATTTCAACAATTTTCATAAAAATCAGAATTTTGCACATTTTGTCAAATTTCTCGAATACGGACCATTTCAGGAAATTTTTACATAAGGCAAAAATTATAGATAATAATATTAGAAGTAACTTTTATTTGAACAATTTTCTTCTCCAAACATAAATAACAGATATATTCCATAAAATATATAAACAGCCTCCCATAAAGTACCCCCCCAGATGTTCCGACTTTGTCCAAAATCTAATCATTTCACGTCAGGCCGAAATAAAACTTAAGTTTAAAATTTATTGATTTTTTCTTTATCCGTTTTTGAGTTTTCTTCAAATTTCGAAATTTACACATTTTCTCAAATATCTCGAATACGGTCCATTTTAGAGAAATTATCTATGGGACAAAAATTATAGAGAATTATATTACAAACAACTTTTGTTTGAACAATTTTTATAAAAAAAAATATTTTTTTACATTTTGTAAAATTTCTCGAATACGGACCATTTTAGGAAAATTTTGTAAATGACAAAAATTATAGATAATAAAATAAGAAGTAACTTTTATTTAAAAAATTTTCTTCCCCAAACGTAAATAACAGATATATTCCATAAAATATAAAAATGACCACCTATAAAGTACCCCCCCAGATGTTCCGACTCGGCCCAAAATCTAATCAGCTCATTAGACGCTGGAATAAAGCTTAAGTTTGAAATTTGGTGTTTTTCCGTGTATCGGTTCATGAGTTATGCGTTATACAGACACACACACACACACACACACACACACACACACACACACACACACACACACACACACACACACACACACACACACACACACACACACACACACACACACACACACACACACACACACACACACACACACACACACACACACACACACACACACACACACACACACACACACACACACACACACACACACACACACACACACACACACACACACACACACACACACACACACACACACACACACACACACACACACACACACACACACACACACACACACACACACACACACACACACACACACACACACACACACACACACACACACACACACACACACACACACACACACACACACACACACACACACACACACACACACACACACACACACACACACACACACACACACACACACACACACACAC
>OV651813.1:112258446-112268446 GCA_927349885.1 Psylliodes chrysocephalus | reverse complement strand
ATTATTTTTGATATATTATTTTCGAGTTAAATTATTTTTGATATATTATTTTTGTATTTTTGATAAATTAATTTTGAGATATTATTTCTCAAAGAGCTTTTATTTAAAATTTTAGAAAGTTTTCCAGCGTTCTTTTGTCAAATCTATTTTTAAAATTATGTAAATAATTAGTCCTTGCATTTTGTATAAGACCGTCGAATTTGTTTCTATTAATAATAATACTCGTAACTCGCTTCCGTTCCTAATTCAAAATGTCAGTGACACGGTAATGGCCGTTACTTTTTTTATTAGTTTATACTACATAAATATTAGTATATAAAAAGGACTAAAACCTACGTATGCGGATAAAAAAGAAGAAAAAAAAAACAAGAAAGTTCGTGCTAACCAAAATAGGAATCACGTGTCCCTACCAAATATGTAGATACGTTGAAACCAGTCAACATAAATAACTGGTTCAAATTTATAAATTTATCTTTTAGAAATAAATAAAATTTCTTTGGTTATATCGGTCACGAAAAAGTTTTTATTGAAAAGTATAACTCATGTTTCTGAAAATCATATTTTTCCATCTTTTGGTACAGTTACAGTTCGAGGATGGTCTTAATATTTCGTAGGGGGATTTTGAGATTTGTTTCCAAAGTATCAAAATATTAAAAAAAAAACAGTTTAAACTTTGTAAAGATGAAACTACGTCTTTTTTGTTTAAAATCGTAAAGGTTTATTTTAAATATTAATATTCAGTCTAACAAAATTTGGCTATGATCTAGTGATCATCGCACAGGGAAAATACAACACTATAGTAAGAGATCGAATGCAAGAGGCTCTAAATATAGGACAGAGGCGAAAGGACTAAACATTAGCCCAAACGAATCTAACATAATTGCAATCACCCGCAGGAGGAAATTAGAGGGACTAGGGCCTCTAAACCTAAGAGGTGCAAGCATCCAGCTTAAGGGGGAGGATAAATATCTCGGGGTTATGATTAACTCGAGACTTACTTGAAAACAGCATCTAGAAAAAACCACAAGGCAAGCGGAAACCTCGTTAATGATGGCAAAGCGATCCTTTGGAAAAAAAATGGGGGTTAAAACCAGACATGGTATATTGGCTTTATAAAATGGTGGTGAGACCGATACTAACATACGCAGCTTTGATATGGTGGCCAAAGATACATCAAAGAAAAGCAATAACGAGGCTAAGCAAGGTACAAAGACTTGCCTGCTTCGGAATAACGGGGGCAATGAAAACAACCCCCACAGCTGCAATGGAAGCACAAATAGGACTCCCACCTCTTCACTATGTGATACAAGGGGAGGCAACATTAGGTGCTTACAGATTAGGGAATACACTGGGACATCTTGACATTAGGCCAGGTCACATGAGTATCTCAAGGTTAGTGACAGGAGACGTGCTAGACATGAGATGAGACCACATAACCAAGAGGTACTCTTTTTATACTACATTTGAGGTTTTAATACAGGAAAGAGCGGAGATGACCATAAGGGAGCCCAACGACAGGAACAAACCTGGTATACAGACGGGTCTAAGACTGCAGAAGGCACTGGGGCGGGAGTATTCTCCAAAAACCCTGATACTAACCATAGCTATGCTAATACATTCCTCGGTATTTCAGGCCGAGGTATACGCAATTTTGCAATGTGCAAAAACGAACAATGAAAAAGCTGTCGAAAATCAGCATATACAAATAATGTCAGACAGCCAAGCGGCACTTAAGGCTATATCGAGTCAGAAAGTTACGTCGAGGCTGGTATGGGAATGCATCGAAGAACTAAGAACACTGGCAAACCGAAATAAAGTAAAACTATTTTGGGTGCCAGGTCACCAAGGGATCGAAGGCAACGAAAAGGCTGACGAACTTGCAAAAAGAGAGTCAGAAAAAACACCAAAACCAGACACAAACTCAGGAGTATCAAAAATCACAGTCCAGGGTTTCATAAACGACTGAATTGGGGAACAACATATTAACTTTTGGGGAAGCACCCCAAAACAGGCACATGGAAAAGCCTTCATAGACAGACCATGTCCCAAAATAACTGGAGAACCACTCTTTATGAATAGGAACCAGTTGAAAGTGATAACAAGGTTCATGACTGGACACGCCCAGTAAAGGGACACTTAAACATAATTGGCATGTACAATGGGGAACTCATGTGCCGACTATGTCACAGGAAACCAGAAACGGCCAAACACATACTGTGCGAATGCGAAGCTCTAGATCGCAAAAGACAAGCTCTTTTTGGACAACTCCAGGTTAATCCAACAACGTATAGAACCCACTCACCCAAGGATCTGTATAAACTTGTACAAGGTAAAAAGGTGACAGAGTGGGTGCTATGAACTAACATGGGGTAAAACACAATAAGCCAATAGGCTTCAGTGTTATTCGGAGACGTAGTCAGACGAGCCCAGGAGAAAACAAAACAAAATTTGTAGGGAAACAAAAAGAATCTTCTTTGCATCAATTATGACATAACCTGCTTAGCATATTTGTATTTTTTCAAAATATGCAATCAAAAACAATTTTAAACCAAGTCTTAACCATAGAAAAAAATTATTTCGGCCAATGCTCATCATCAGGCCTGTAAGAAAAGGTATCCAATAATATAAATTCGATTTATAATGTAACCGTTGTTTATTTTAAAAATAGTTTATCAATTGGTTGTGGCCACTGTTTGATGGAAGCTGACTTTCTCATCTACAGCCACGCCATTCTTGCTGACTATATGACCCAGGTAATTAACTTTATTTTCTTGGAGTTTACCATCAGTTGGGCAGCTTAAAGACTTTTAAAAACATCTTCTAAGTTGTTCAAATGGTCATCAATTGTCTTCCCCAAGACTATGATGTCGTCTAAATACACCAGGTACGTTTTCTAGGATAACCCTTTCAATACATTTTTCATAAGTCTTTCAAATGTCGCGGGGGCATGATATAGTCCAAATGGCATGACATTGAATTACCACAATCCAGATCCGGTGATAAAAGCTGTCTTTTCTTTGTCTACTGATTCCTATTTTACCTTCCCGTATCCAGACTTTAAGTCTTAAGTAGAAAATAGTTTATTTCTACCCAATATGTCGAAGGTATCATCAATTCGAGGCAGAAGATAACCAACTCTCTTTTTAGATAACATTGTTCAACTAACGGTAGTCCACACATAACCTGAAGAGACCCATGGACTGGTAAAAGGTTATAACACCCTGTCTTCCTCCATTTCCAGAACAATCCTTTCAGCTTCCTCTCTTTTGGCCTTTGATAATCTTCGAGATGATTAACGAATTCGTATGGCGCCACCAGTGTCAATTTTATGTTTTACAACAGAAGTTCTTCATCTTTTTCCTCCTTTTGGTTCAAAAATGTCACGATATCGTAGAATATATTCTTCTATTTTCCTTTTTTCCAATTGACTCAGAGATTAAGCAGCAATTGCAATCATTTGCTCGAATTTGTCGTTGGAATTAGCAGATGTTATTGTCTAACGATTTATAGAAGTTACTGGTACACAAGTTCCAATTCCGGTATCTTTCTTGATGGTAAACGAGTGATCATTACGTTTATAAGACGTACTGGAATTTAGCAGTCGTGACCAACCCCTTTCCGATTAGAATTCCACGTCCAACCTCTTCACCGTGGTTCCAAGGTTCCATCAGGACAGGCGTTCTTTCTTCCACAGTTTCTTGAAGCAGTGCTATAATGGCTTCACTTCTGCCAGGTACCATCGTATCTTCCTGTACAGCAACTGACACAGTACTGTCCTCATATAGATGTATAAATGAAAACCTTCTCAGCAGCAACTTTGATCACTCTGTTCTTAAAATACAACAGTAAGCAATGTAAGTTCATTAGATCCATTCCTGATATGTCAAAAAAAAAAACGCACGAGTCGCATACCTGGTGGATAGCAGTGAAGCGGTGCTGCGGGGAAGCGTAGATTGCTCTTGCGGAGACCACTGTCATGATAAGTGTCGTAGCCGTAGCTATTTAGCACTTGTACAAATTTATTATTTCGAGAAAATGAAAGAAACGTCGTTGCAAACGAAGATATTGGGTTCACCCGCTGCTCAAAAAAAGGAGTACCAATGGAACTTTGGTATTATTAGAGATCTACAGAGATCCTTACTTTTCATATTCTACAACGCTGGACGGACTTCAATTTCATATACTTTTCGGTATCAAAATCCCTTTTTTTATTATTCCCGCACACCACAAAGTCAAAAATAAAAAATATAAAATACTCTCGAAAATGTTCTAAATCGCTTAAATCCGCGCAAACTTGCGTTCTTGTTGTGCGTAATCTCTCTACAAAGTCTGAACATGTCCACGCAGTCTTCGCCTTCGCCGCGTCTAATGCCGGCGTCCGCTCATCCGCTCAGTTGTTTACCTATATCTACTTCGATATCAGCAACAATAATAGTACGAGTGAACTTTTTCGTACCAATTTCTAATTGAACCTGGATTTCCCCATGGATGTTGGCACTTTTACCTGTGGCAGTCCGTGGTCACAATCTTGTTGGTAGAAATCTCTTGCGGTTATTTATGGTTGTTGGTCGTATAATGGTCCTATATGCTTCAGAATCCACCAACAGTGTATACTTTTTACCATTTACTTCATCGTCTACGTATACACTGTCATCGCGACATTTCAAAGAGGCCATCAGCAGGAGCAGGTCTTTGGAACGGTTCCGGGTCAAAGTTGTCTCTTCTAGGCCGAAGCGCTCTAGTTTTACTGCAACGTGTCTACATTTGTTGTTACCCTAGGAAGTACACGAACTGCGTACATATCTCAGTACATGATTGGCTTCGTCTTCATCTTTTTATTGCATATTGCATGTTTAGTCTCTTTTTAAGTTGTTCAAAATCATCTGTCTCTTGCACATGTATAGTCTGAAGGAATAAAGGACTAAAGCGTCTCCTCGAAGGGCAATGGTCAAATTTACTGCATTTACTCTTTCAGACCATTCGTTCGCTCTCACAGCTGTTTCGAAAGTTAGGACTTTAACATGAGCAGAGTTTACAGTTCCAATTTCAACTTTTACTCCACCTTATGGTAGTTTATTTCATCGTTCTTGGCCTGTTCTGTATGTTCCAGGTTTTCTTTATTATTTTCCATCTCTTTTATTTTCTGTTCAACGGAAGACATTATTTTCTCCTCAACGAAAGAAATCCTATTTTCCACATCAGCAGAAATTTATTTTTTAAAAGATATTTCAGAAAATATTTTTTTTTTTTTTAAGGAAGAAATATCAAAAAAAAACATTAGTTTCTAAGGAAGAAACTTTATTATCTAATGAAGAAATGTCAGAAGAAATAAGGGATTTCATAATATATTTTACTTTACAAAGAAGAAATTATAGAAGACGCATCATCAGAAAATAGATACGTTTCCGAATCCAAACTGTTCACGTAGTCCAAGTAATGGTGGTGAGTTATCAAATGTCGCCAACCTCTTGTAAGAGACTCGTGCTAGGGCAGACAGTGTACTTAACTTCAATATTTCATAATGTACCAAAAGCAAAGGGTCCAGAATCAAGTATAGCATATTTTTAGAATGCCTCTGACTCCATGTCTCTACAAAGTAGGGTTAGAATCGTAGTGTGCGAGTAATAGTGGCCCAAATGAGTGCTGTTTAAGCATTAATGGCATATTTTGAGTTATGCCACTATAGACTTTCTATTTTCGATCTATTTCGTTAAATGTGCCAGTCTAGTTAATAGACATTTTTTTTTTAAAAACAAAATTTAGCACTAGTGATCACAGTCAAAGTTTATTAATATTATTCAAATAACATTTGAAAAATAAAAATTAAAATATATAAATTTTTAATACCGATTTTCTCAATAATATTTATTTTTATGTTGTGCCACTATTGTCGCCGGTGAACGATATATTGTGCTTTTGGATAAAAACTTTTATTTTTATATGACAAAAGATTTTTATTTCTAAAAAAATGGTCAAGAAATTATCCTCTTTCTATAATAAATTTATTGTTTTCTTTGTTTATAAATGACAAATTTCAAATCAATAGAAAAATAAGTAAAACATTCAAAATATGTCAGAAAATTGGACTTTATCAACGATCTATAGTTTTATTCAAAGATGATATTATTGTAAAAGAAGAAAAAATATCTGAACGAAACTGTATGGAATGGCGTGACCAACAATGTAACAATTGTGACAGCTGTAGGCGATAAAATTAAGAATTAAAAAAAGTACTTACGTATTCTTTGACGTTCTTCGTCCTCACAGCCTTGTATGAAGAATAAGCGGGGTAAAGTGTACCAAAAACTAATCTGAAAACGGGATACAACACCAAATAAGTCAGCGCTTTGTGGCACAAAACCGCCAGGCCAATCAAAATCACTCCCAAATGTATCAGCGACGGTCTCAGTATCACTAAATTTCTAAACATTTTAGCATTTCAGTCTTTCGTTAGAAATATTTGCTCATTTAAAATAACTATATTATAAAACGCTATAAAGAAAAAAAGTAAAACTAAAATAAATTAATGTTTACAGGGTGACTAATTTATGATCATACCTCGGGGAACATTTTTTGTCAATTTTAGGATTTTTTTTTTGTCCTTTTTAATAATATTGGTATATTGTAAAAGTAAAAAAAAAACTGGGAGGAATTTACCTAGTTCATAATTTCTAAAAAGAAGGCTGTTATAATGGGTATGTCAGAATTTCCTTTGAGATGATCATGGTATCGACCTAGTTACTGGAAACTGCAAAAAACAGACAAAAAATGCAATGGAAATCAAGCATTAAATTAAACATAGTGTTCACTCTATACAATATGTTAATTTTCTCCTCAATGGCAACAAAAAGAACAGTATAAAAATAGGCGATGCTATTTATTAGACAGAGAACTGAAAGTCCGCGCCAGACCGCTAGTGGTATAATCGATACAATATTAAAACCAATGCACGTCATCGATGACGTATTTCCTCTTCTGCAGTAATACCAACAAATGAAATATTAAGATTTAAAGGTCTGATAGAGATTACCTGTTCGTAATTTATTTTCTATCATATCATGACGATAAATATTCATTTGCTTCTTTTTCTTATTTAGTTGCATTAAAGATAAACTGCAACAAATATAAAATTGTTTTTGTCATCCTTATTATGGTTCAATCACGTTGTTATTTTTTAATTCTATAACACTGAATTCCTATGCCTATGAATTTTTAACTGTATAGTGACAGCTAAGTTTATAATAAAGTTGGTATTTTTTTATTAACTGTCATTTTAAGTTCAATGTTGTCATATATTTATTGTGTCTTGTAATTGCAATTTGTTGATATTTTGAGTTATTTATTATTTTTAGTTATTTCGTTATTTTTTTTATCGTTTTGTTATAATTTTTGATTATTTGGTCATTATTTTTAGTTATAAAAAACTTCTTTTAAGAACAACCATATTGACTTCTTCGCAGGTTTAAAAATGCCAAAGAAATTAAATATCCGATGTAAGAAGCTCGTAGCGTCATTGATACTGGAGTGCGTTTGTTTAGAAACCTTGCACGGTGCGTCTGGACCCTATTCTAATGTATGTGGTCAGACGAGCCATAGGAGGTTTCTAAACGCACTCCAGTATTTTGAACAAGAACGCGATAACAATGGTCCTTTACTACCTTTAACTGCTGTTAGAGAAGTAAGTTTTTACTTATATTGTCTAGAAACATCAAACTATTCTCATTTTTTTAGCGTGTACCGGCAGCACCTTAACTTAAATTGTCCGCTGTAAGTGCTATTTCTCAAGCAGCTAAGAATGATGTCGTTTTGAAATCGCCTCCAAATAAGCGTCTTCGTACAAAGAAAGTAACTAATACAAAAACTCTAGATAGAAGTACAACTGAGATGTTATTTACAACATGTATGAAGCTAGTAAGTATAGAGTATTCATTTTATATCATCTAATAATAAATACCTATATATTTGTTTGCAGACGAACACGTAACTTTAGATTCTTTATTAGAACAATTGAAAGAAAAAAGAATTGTTTAATGGATGCCGCATATCATTATGCACCAATGGCGGCTCCAGGGGGGGCTATGGGGGCCATGCCCCTCACCCGGGATGAAAATTCTTACAATTTATGGGCCTCTTATTCAAAAAAATATGCTAAAAAGGAAATGGCTAAAGGCAATGCCCCCTCCCCCCCGAAAATTCGTCTTGGAGTCGCCCTTGTTATGCACCTTATTTAAAGTAATTGGTTTTAAATGAAAACAGATGATCCAAGGCGAGGGCTTATGAAACTTTCCGATGTTGCTGTGAAACGGGCTGTATTTTCAAGAAATTACATGAAAGAAAATGAAACAGGGTTATTTCAGTTTGTTTTTATTGATGAGACGTGGATTTTTCAATATGGGACTATACCGCAGAAGCAGAAGCATCACAAAGTAATCTGAGTAATTATGATGGTGAAATGAATAATGAGAATTTTTTTAAATGGTTGAAGAACAGTTACTGAAAAAACTTAATAGACCATCCTCAATCATAAAGGACAATGCTTCATATCACAATACATTGTTACATAAAACACTAGCTGGACAAAGATTAAAATACAAGAGTGGCTGAAAATCAGAATATTAGATTTTCATTTGCTTTTTAAAGCGAAACTTCTGAATCTTGTTGCACAGTCAGTAAAAGAAATCTGTTTCGTCTGTAATTTTTAGATTACTTTTTTTAGAAATAAACCACCAAAAATAGGGGGGTGGGTTGGCTCAGTGGTTAGAGTCATGACTTTAAGATCGGAAGGTCTCAGGTTCGAATCCCACCGTTGGCCGGGATTTTTTCATTTAATTTAATTATTTAAAATTAATTCTGATGCCTTAGTAGGATTCCCCACTCGACCATTCACTGTTGGGTTCTAATTAACAGTGCTGTTCCTAAAGTGGCGCTGGGAAACAGTAACAAAGCCTACACAGAACACGAGGCTAATGGCCGTAGTAGTAAAAAAAAAACACCAAAAATGTACTTGGCTGATCTTTTAGCAGAACAATGCGGACACGCCTTCCTCCTTATCATTGATTATTCAATCCAATTGAACTTATTTGGGGCATTACAAAGCAAAATTACAATAGACATATTGGTAGAGATGGTAAAAAAAAAGATTATTTAAATATGCGGTCAGAAGCACAAATTTGAAAAAAGAAATCTCAAAATGGTACGATAGAGAGGGAATAATTGATAGAATACAAATTGCTCCAATTATTATTACACCAAACAGCGATGATAGTGATTTCAGTAGCGATGAATCTGAATAACAATCTCAGGAGACGTCGAAAGAGACATTGTTACAATTATGGTGATGATTTGGAGTTATTGAATGAAATACACACTAATACTATAATCGATTGCACTGTAATACAATCGATTTATACTGTAATAATAATTGTATTCTTTAGTTTACGTTTTATTATTTGTTTAATATTTATTTTGTTATTTGAATAGGATTTTTATATATAACTAACAAACTATAAAATAAAAGTCGTTATGTTTTGAAAAATATTTGTTTTCATTTTTTGATACCCAAATATTGTTCAAGTTGTTAAAATACTATATTAATATCGTTCCCTTAATACTACAACTAGCTAAATTCTATTGTCATTATTTAACACCAAACCTCCCCTAATTCCTTTTGAAAATAAAGCCTATTTTGAAAATCTACCTTTTAAAGAAGGGAAGTATCTGACAATTCCAACATAAACGAGAGCGTGTAAAGATTTATTAATAATTAGGTACATTAATTATTTGTTCTTCATTTTTCTTTATCTTTTAAGCAATAAAAAGTTGTACTCATTGCTAGTTCAAAAACTAGATAATATATTTGTTTTTTTTTTAATGTTTAAAACTAGATATTTTGTTTATAAATAACAAAAAAATTAAACGGAGATTTAAAACATTTAAAAATAATCAGGATTTAGATTCATTTCAACAACCTGCGAAATAGTCAAAAATCTTTTTGATTTGC
>OV651813.1:112236946-112257946 GCA_927349885.1 Psylliodes chrysocephalus | reverse complement strand
GAGATCGAATGCAAGAGGCTCTAAATATAGGACAGAGGCGAAAGGACTAAACATTAGCCCAAACGAATCTAACATAATTGCAATCACCCGCAGGAGGAAATTAGAGGGACTAGGGCCTCTAAACCTAAGAGGTGCAAGCATCCAGCTTAAGGGGGAGGATAAATATCTCGGGGTTATGATTAACTCGAGACTTACCTGGAAACAGCATCTAGAAAAAACCACAAGGCAAGCGGAAACCTCGTTAATGATGGCAAAGCGATCCTTTGGAAAAAAATGGGGGTTAAAACCAGACATGGTATATTGGCTTTATAAAATGGTGGTGAGACCGATACTAACATACGCAGCTTTGATGTGGTGGCCAAAGACACAGCAAAGGAAAGCAATAACGGGGCTAGGCAATGTAAAGACTTGCCTGCCTCGGAATAACGGGGGCAATGAAAACAACCCCCACAGCTGCAATGGAAGCACTAATAGGACTCCCACCTCTTCACTATGTGATACAAGGGGAGGCAAGATTAGGTGCTTACAGATTAGGGAATACACTGGGAAATCTTACTTCTTGACATTAAGCCAGGTCACATGAATATCTCAAGGTTAGTGACAGGAGACGTGCTAGACATGAGATCAGATCACATAACCAAGAGGTACTCTTTTTATACTCCATTTGAGGTTTTAATACAGGAAAGAGCGGAGATCACTGTGATAAGGGAACCCAACGACAGGAACAAACCTGGTATACAGACGGGTCTAAGACTGCGGAAGGCACTGGGGCGGGAGTATTCTCCAAAAACCCTGATACTAACCATAGCTATGCTAATACATTCCTCGGTATTTCAGGCCAAGGTATACGCAATTTTGCAATGTGCAAAAACGAACAATGAAAAAGCTGTCGAAAATCAGCATATACAAATAATGTCAGACAGCCAAGGGGCACTTAAGGCCATATCGAGTCAGAAAGTTACGTCGAGGCTGGTATGGGAATGCATCGAAGAACTAAGAACACTGGCAGACCGAAATAGAATAAAACTATTTTGGGTGCCAGGTCACCAAGGGATCGAAGGCAACGAAAAGGCTGACGAACTTGCAAAAAGAGAGTCAGAAGAAACACCAAAACCAGACACAAACCCAGGAGTACCAAAAATCACAGTCCAGGGTTTCATAAACGACTGAATTCGGGACAACATATTAACTTTTGGGGAAGCACCCCAAAACAGGCACATGGAAAAGCCTTCATAGACAGACCATGTCCCAAAAGAACTGGAGAACCACTCTTTATGAATAGGAACCAGTTGAAAGTGATAACAAGGTTCATGACTGGGCACGCCCAGTAAAGGGACACTTGAACAAAATTGGCATGTACAATGGGGAACTCATGTGCCGACTATGTCACAAGAAACCAGAAACGGCCAAACACATACTGTGCGAATGCGAAGCTCTAGATCGCAAAAGACAAGCTCTTTTTGGACAACTCCAGGTTAATCCAACAACGTATAGAACCCACTCACCCAAGGATCTGTACAAACTTGTACAAGGTAAAAAGGTGACAGAGTGGGTGCTATGAACTAACATGGGGTAAAACACAATAAGCCAATAGGCTTCAGTGTTATTCGGAGACGTAGTCAGACGAGCCCAGGAGAAAACAAAACAAAATTTGTAGGGAAACAAAAAGAATCTTCTTTGCATCAATTATGACATAACCTGCTTAGCATATTTGTATTTTTTCAAAATATGCAATCAAAAACAATTTTAAACCAAGTCTTAACCATAGAAAAAAATTATTTCGGCCAATGCTCATCATCAGGCCTGTAAGAAAAGGTATCCAATAATATAAATTCGATTTATAATGTAACCGTTGTTTATTTTAAAAATAGTTTATCAATTGGTTGTGGCCACTGTTTGATGGAAGCTGACTTTCTCATCTACAGCCACGCCATTCTTGCTGACTATATGACCCAGGTAATTAACTTTATTTTCTTGGAGTTTACCATCAGTTGGGCAGCTTAAAGACTTTTAAAAACATCTTCTAAGTTGTTCAAATGGTCATCAATTGTCTTCCCCAAGACTATGATGTCGTCTAAATACACCAGGTACGTTTTCTAGGATAACCCTTTCAATACATTTTTCATAAGTCTTTCAAATGTCGCGGGGGCATGATATAGTCCAAATGGCATGACATTGAATTACCACAATCCAGATCCGGTGATAAAAGCTGTCTTTTCTTTGTCTACTGATTCCTATTTTACCTTCCCGTATCCAGACTTTAAGTCTTAAGTAGAAAATAGTTTATTTCTACCCAATATGTCGAAGGTATCGTCAATTCGAGGCAGAAGATAACCAACTCTCTTTTTTGATAACATTGTTCAACTGACGGTAGTCCACACATAACCTGAAGAGACCCATGGGCTGGTAGAAGGTTATAACACCCTGTCTTCCTCCATTTCCAGAACAATCCTTTCAGCTTCCTCTCTTTTGGCCTTTTATAATCTTCGAGATGATTGACGAATTTGTATGGCGCCACCAGTGTCAATTTTATGTTTTACAACAGAAGTTCTTCATCTTTTTCCTCCTTTTGGTACAAAAATGTCACGATATCGTAGAATATATTCTTATATTTTCCTTTTTTCCAATTGACTCAGAGATTAAGCAGCAATTGCAATGATTTGCTCGAATTTGTCGTTGGAATTAGCCAGATGTTATTGTCTGACGATTTATAGAAGTTACTGGTACACAAGTTCCAATTCTGGTATCTTTCTTGATGGTAAATGAGTGATCATTACGTTTATAAGACGTACTGGAATTTAGCAGTCGTGACCAACCCCTTTCCGATTAGAATTCCACGTCCAACCTCTTCATCGTGGTTCCAAGGTTCCATCAGGACAGGCGTTCTTTCTTCCACAGTTTCTTGAAGCAGTGCTATAATGGCTTCACTTCTGCCAGGTACCATCGTATCTTCCTGTACAGCAACTGTCACAGTACTGTCCTCATATAGATGTATAAATGAAAACCTTCTCAGCAGCAACTTTGATCACTCTGTTCTTAAAATAAAACAGTAAGCAATGTAAGTTCATTAGATCCATTCCTGATATGTCAAAAAAAAAAACGCACGAGTCGCATACCTGGTGGATAGCAGTGAAGCGGTGCTGCGGGGAAGCGTAGATTGCTCTTGCGGAGACCACTGTCATGATAAGTGTCGTAGCCGTAGCTATTTAGCACTTGTACAAATTTATTATTTCGAGAAAATGAAAGAAACGTCGTTGCAAACGAAGATATTGGGTTCACCCGCTGCTCAAAAAAAGGAGTACCAATAGAACTTTGGTATTATTAGAGATCTACAGAGATCCTTACTTTTCATATTCTACAACGCTGGACGGACTTCAATTTCATATACTTTTCGGTATCAAAATCCCTTTTTTTATTATTCCCGCACACCACAAAGTCAAAAATAAAAAATATAAAATACTCTCGAAAATGTTCTAAATCGCTTAAATCCGCGCAAACTTGCGTTCTTGTTGTGCGTAATCTCTCTACAAAGTCTGAACATGTCCACGCAGTCTTCGCCTTCGCCGCGTCTAATGCCGGCGTCCGCTCATCCGCTCAGTTGTTTACCTATATCTTCTTCGATATCAGCAACAATAATAGTACGAGTGAACTTTTTCGTACCAATTTCTAATTGAACCTGGATTTCCCCATGGATGTTGGCACTTTTACCTGTGACAGTCCGTGGTCACAATCTTGTTGGTAGAAATCTCTTGCGGTTATTTATGGTTGTTGGTCGTATAATGGTCCTATATGCTTCAGAATCCACCAACAGTGTATACTTTTTACCATTTACTTCACCGTCTACGTATACACTGTCATCGCGACATTTCAAAGAGGCCATCAGCAGGAGCAGGTCTTTGGAACGGTTCCGGGTCAAAGTTGTCTCTTCTAGGCCGAAGCGCTCTAGTTTTACTGCAACGTGTCTACATTTGTTGTTACCCTAGGAAGTACACGAACTGCGTACATATCTCAGTACATGATTGGCTTCGTCTTCATCTTTTTATTGCATATTGCATGTTTAGTCTCTTTTTAAGTTGTTCAAAATCATCTGTCTCTTGCACATGTATAGTCTGAAGGAATAAAGGACTAAAGCGTCTCCTCGAAGGGCAATGGTCAAATTTACTGCATTTACTCTTTCAGACCATTCGTTCGCTCTCACAGCTGTTTCGAAAGTTAAGACTTTAACATGAGCAGAGTTTACAGTTCCAATTTCAACTTTTACTCCACCTTATGGTAGTTTATTTCATCGTTCTTGGCCTGTTCTGTATGTTCCAGGTTTTCTTTATTATTTTCCATCTCTTTTATTTTCTGTTCAACGGAAGACATTATTTTCTCCTCAACGAAAGAAATCCTATTTTCCACATCAGCAGAAATTTATTTTTTAAAAGATATTTCAGAAAATATTTTTTTTTTTTTAAGGAAGAAATATCAAAAAAAACATTAGTTTCTAAGGAAGAAACTTTATTATCTAATGAAGAAATGTCAGAAGAAATAAGGGATTTCATAATATATTTTACTTTACAAAGAAGAAATTATAGAAGACGCATCATCAGAAAATAGATACGTTTCCGAATCCAAACTGTTCACGTAGTCCAAGTAATGGTGGTGAGTTATCAAATGTCGCCAACCTCTTGTAAGAGACTCGTGCTAGGGCAGACAGTGTACTTAACTTCAATATTTCATAATGTACCAATAGCAAAGGGTCCAGAATCAAGTATAGCATATTTTTAGAATGCCTCTGACTCCATGTCTCTACTAAGTAGGGTTCGAATCGTAGTGTGCGAGTAATAGTGGCCCAAAATGAGTGCTGTTTAAGCATTAATGGCATATTTTGAGTTATGCCACTATAGACTTTCTATTTTCGATCTATTTCGTTAAATGTGCCAGTCTAGTTAATAGACACTTTTTTTTTTGAAAAAACAAAATTTAGTACTAGTGATCACAGTCCAAGTTTATTAATATTATTCAAATAACATTTGAAAAATTAAAATTATAATATATAAATTTTTAATACCGATTTTCTAAATAATATTTATTTTTATGTTGTGCCACTATTGTCGCCGGTGAACGATATATTGTGCTTTTGGATAAAAACTTTTATTCTTATATGACAAAAAGATTTTTATTTCTAAAAAAATCTACTACGGTCAGGAAATTATCCTCTGTCTATAATAAATTTATTGTTTTCTTTGTTTATAAATGACAAAATTCAAATCAATAGAAAAATAAGTAAAACATTCAAAATAAGTCAGAAAATTGGACTTTTTGCAAAACTTTATCAACGATCTATAGTTTTATTCAAAGATGATATTATTGTAAAAGAAGAAAAAATATCTGAACGAAACTGTATGGAATGGCGTAACCAACAATGTAACAATTGTGACAGCTGTAGGCGATAAAATTAAGAATTAAAAAAAGTACTTACGTATTCTTTGACGTTCTTCGTCCTCACAGCCTTGTATGAAGAATAAGCGGGGTAAAGTGTACCAAAAACTAATCTGAAAACGGGATACAACACCAAATAAGTCAGCGCTTTGTGGCACAAAACCGCCAGGCCAATCAAAATCACTCCCAAATGTATCAGCGACGGTCTCAGTATCACTAAATTTCTAAACATTTTAGCATTTCAGTCTTTCGTTAGAAATATTTGCTCATTTAAAATAACTATATTATAAAACGCTATAAAGAAAAAAAGTAAAACTAAAATAAATTAATGTTTACAGGGTGACTAATTTATGATCATACCTCGGGGAACATTTTTTGTCAATTTTAGGATTTTTTTTTGTCCTTTTTAATAATATTGGTATATTGTAAAAGTAAAAAAAAAACTGGGAGGAATTTACCTAGTTCATAATTTCTAAAAAGAAGGCTGTTATAATGGGTATGTCAGAATTTCCTTTGAGATGATCATGGTATCGACCTAGTTACTGGAAACTGCAAAAAACAGACAAAAAAAATGCAATGGAAATCAAGCATTAAATTAAACATAGTGTTCACTCTATACAATATGTTAATTTTCTCCTCAATGGCAACAAGAAGAACAGTATAAAAATAGGCGATGCTATTTATTAGACAGAGATAGAACTGAAAGTCCGCGCCAGACCACTAGTGGTATAATTGATACAATATTAAAACCAATGCACGTCATCGATGACGTATTTCCTCTTCTGCAGTAATACCAACAAATGAAATATTACGATTTAAAGGTCTGATTGAACACTAGTTGAATTGGCGTTTGTATTTTTTAGAGATTACTTGTTCGTAATTTATTTTCTATACTCGTAATATCGTGAAGATAAATATTCATTTACTTCTTTTTCTTATTTAGTTGCATTGAAGATAAAGTGTAAAGATAAAGTTTTCAATTGTATAGTGACAGCTAAATTTATAAAAAAGTTGGTATTTTTTATGAACTGTCATTTTAAGTTGAATGTTGTCATATATTTATTGTGTCTTGTAATTGCAATTTGTTAAAATTTTAAGTTATTTATTATTTTGAGTAATTTAATATTTTTGGTTATTTCGTTATTTTTGGTCGTTTCGTTATTATTTTTGGTTATTTGGCCATTATTTTTAGTTATAAAAACTGTTCTTTCTTAAGAACAACCATATTGTCTTACTCGCAGGTTTAAAAATGCCAAAGAAATTAAATAGCCGATGTAAGGAGTTCATAGCGTCATTGATACAGTATTTTGAACAAGAACGCGATAACAATGGTCCTTTACCACCTTTAACTGCTGTTATAGAAGTAAGTTTTTACTGATGTTGTTTAGAAACATCAAACTAATCTCATTTTTTAACGTGTACCGGCAGCTAAGAATGATCGCCTCCAAAACAGCATTTTCATACAAAGAAAGTAATTAATACAAGAACTCTAGATACAAGTACAATTCGAGATGTTATTTAAAACATGTATGAAGTTAGTAAGTGTAGATTATTCATTTTATATCATCTAATTGTAAATACCTATATATTTGTTTGCAGAACTTTGGAGTCTTTATTAGAAAAATTGAAAGAAAAAAAATTGTTTAATGGATGCCGCATGTCATTATGCACCAAGGGCGGCCCAGGAGGGGCTACGGTGGCTATCCCCCCCCCCCCCCCCCCCCTCCGAGATGAAAATCCTTACAATTTATGGGCCATTTATTCAAAAAAATATGCTAAAAAGATAATGGCAAAAGGCAATGCCCTCCCCCCCCTCTCCCCCCGAAAATTCGTCTTGGAGCCGCCCTTGTTATGCACCTTATTAAAAGTTTTAAATGGAAAAAGATGATCCAAGGCGAGAGATTATGGAACTTTCCGATGTTGCTGTGAAACGGACGTTTTTTTAAGAAATTAAATGAAAGAAAAGGAAACAGGTTTATTTCATTATTTCAGTTTGTTTTTATTGATAAGACGTGGATTTTTCAAAATGGGTCTAAAAACCGTTCTTGGCAAGATAAAAATAAAAGAAGTGTAAAAACCACAAAAGTTGATGGTAAAAGGTACGTAAATAATTACTAAAATGAGCTATATTTGTTTAATTTTTTATTTATAGGTACAATATACTCAATGCTGGAAATGAAAATGGGTTCAATGAAGGAACAGAGGCTATATTTGCGTCACAAAGTAAGCTGAGTGATTATCATGTAGAAATGAATAATGAGAATTTTTACTGAGGCTCTTCCTATGAGGCCTCAGTATTGCATTCGTGCAGACGAAAAAATTTTATTGCCCCCATTTTTTAAAACTTTTTTTCATGTTTCCGATCATTCTGAGTCCGAAAATGCAAAAAAAAATTTCGTCTGGTCGTCTGTGTATTTATGCCGGCACAATAACTCTAGAACGAACGTTCTAATTGACTTGCAGTTTTGATTTTCTTGAATAATTACTTCTAACTTAAAACCCTATTGATTTTCAGAATTTTCGATTCATCCTAACTACTTTAATATCAATTTTCTTAAAATCCAGATATGTATTTCTTATGTGACAATTTTAGGAATTCCAATTATTTCTAACGTCAACATTCCTTACATTCTGTTACAACTGTTGATAGTAAATGTGAAATTTCTAAGGCGGGTTGCGACCTTCATACTTGCAACCATAGCCATTTTGGAGGCTATTTTTATTCGAAATTAGTCGCCAAGCCTGCCAATTCATAAAAAATATATAAACAGTTTCTTAAAAATTACTTTTTTATGGTGGTGTTAACTTAAGCGTACTACTATTTCGCCGCTAGCCACAAAAACACCTTTATCAAATTTACTGGCTCTGTTGCAACCCCATAGAATAATTAACCGGCCATTTTATTTGGCAAAAATCAGAATAATGCTTGGGTGTGCCTGTCAAGTATCAAGATGTCAACTGTGATGTGTGAATGGCTCTTAAATGTCAAATTATTTAATAATAATAAAAAAATAATAATAATAATAATAAATAATAATAATAATAATAATAATAATAATAAAAAAATATTTATTTTTCAAAAAACATGAATACAAATAAGTAAAGAAAAAATATACGTACAAGAAAAATAAATATAAAGTTGTCGATAAGCGAACAAACGCTTGTTTCGACTGGTAAGTAAATTTAAAAATAACATAAATGTAGTATAAAGTATACTATTATATTTTTTGAAATGTACTAATTATATAATAAAATTAATAGAAATAATTAAATCTTCTTCAAACAAAAATGTTTTTAGAGATGACTTAAAATGATAGACATTTCTTATAGATTGAACGTTTTCAGGAATTATATTATAGAATTTTGGAGCTTGATATATATATGATCGTTGACCAATTGATTTTTGCATTTTCGGTATTAAGTGAAGCCGTTTGCGTGTGTTATATGAATGGTTTCGTATGTGAAATATTTGTTTAGTATGATAATTCATAACAACTTTAAAAAAATACAATTGACGTATATTAAATACTTTAGCTTCTTTAAATAATAAACTTGTAGGGTATGTTCTTTCTTTCTTTAAAATAATTTTCAAAAACCTTTTCTGAAGAATTTCTAGTGAATGCATGTGTGTGTTCAATGCAGCACCCCATCCTAGTGACCCATATCTAATGTGACTTTCGACCAGAGCTTGATATAGTATTTTTAATTGTGGGTACGTGAGTAAATTTGTTAAGTATCGAAATCGAGATAACATCGATCTTAATTTTTTACAGATATACTGGATGTGGATGTCCCATTTCATGAAATTGTCTAGGTAAACTCCAATGTACTTCGTGCTTGTGGCTACTTTTATAGTGAAATGCTGATTGTTGCTCGAGAAATTTAACATATTAAAATTTGGTTCTGAGGATAAGTTACAATAAAAAGGTATGTAGAATGTCTTGTCCATATTTAATGTAAGTAGTCTATGATTTAGCCAAGCTTTGATGTCAAGGAAGTCTAATTCTACTTTTGTTTTCAGGTTCTGCCATGTATCTGCGGTGTAAAAAATGACTGTATCATCAGCAAACCCTATTATATCTCCTTGAGATTTGATGGAGAATAGTCCATTTACATAAATGTTAAATAGAGTGGGTCCCAAGACGGTACCTTGAGGCACACCGTAATTTATTTCCCCATGTTCACTATAAGTATCTAAGTGTCTTACATTTTGTGTCCTTTCTGATAGATAACTTTTAAATAGTTGTAGTGAATTGTTCCTTATTCCATTTTCCTTCAAGGTTTCAAGCAGTAAGCTATGGCTAACTGTGTCGAAGGCTTTCGAAAGGTCCAAAAAAACACATAAACATAGTTTACTGTTGTCAAGAGCAAGGTGGATTTTATTTGTAATTTCGACTATTGCGTCCTCCGTAGACTTATGCTTTCTAAATCCATACTGATTTGGTGAAAGTAATTTGTATTTTTGAATAAATGAGTTGACGCGCTTTTCTATTATCTTTTCGAAGACCTTTGACAAGCTAGTTATTAAGGAAATTGGGCGGTAATTGGAAGAACAACTTGCATCTCCTTTTTTAAAAATAGGTACAACTATGTTTTTTTTAAACGATGTGGGCCAAGTACCAGAATCTATACACCTATTAAATATATGTGTTAATGGCTTTTCAATATATTTGGATGTTTTCTTTAATACCTCGGGTCTAATGTTATCAAATCCAGGAGCTTTTCTAAGTTTTAATTTTGCAATTGTGTCCTTCACCTCGTATTCGTCTGTGTGAAGCAATACAAAACTATTAGTTAAAGCATGTTTTGGTGGTCGATATAAAGGATCAGGCTGTATATTATTTGCTAGCCTTTCACCTACTTTTATAAATGAATCATTTAGATAATTGGCTATGTTCTTCGGATTTGTTATTCTTTTTCCATTTTCGTCTTCTAGGAAGTCTATACTTTTGTGTTTTCTTTTAGTGTTACCTATTTCATTTACAATTTTCCAAAGTTGTGTAGCATTAGATTGATTATTATTAATCTGCGACTGATAATAGTCAAATTTGCATTTCCTTATTAGGTGATTTACAAAATTTCTTTGTACATTATATCTTTGTTTTAGGATCAGATCATTAGGGTTATCCTTGGATTGTTTAAATAGTTTATTTTTTTTATTAACAGATTTTATAAGACCGTTTGTTATCCATGGTGTAATTTTTGTGTCTCTTCTCTTGCATGTTTTATATGTCGTGCTGTCTTGTAGTGCTTTGTTTAAAATGTTAATCAATGCATCTGTTTCAGAGTCCACACTAGAAGTGTTGTAAATAGATTCCCAAGGGATTTTATCAAGTGCTTCGTATAATTTGTCATATTTGATGTAGTCCTTCTGTACCGGACGTTGTGCTTGAGAATGTATACTTCTTTTGATATTTATTGCAAATAATTTGTAGTGTATCTCAATTCAGGCTTTCCATAAATAAAGGTACAGCAAGACAGATAATATAATGTTCTTATACAAAGTACTTTTTTATTATACTCTTATATAATGCTGGTTTTAATTATACGATTTTGGATTACATTGAGGAGTTGAAGTGCAATATCATATAGATTCAACCAGCGAACTGTAAATAATAATTAGTCATAAATTTCCTCAATTCATAAAATTTAAAAATGAATCTTCTAACTTTGGTTGTTAATGATGTAATGTGATCAACCCATTTCAAATTTTGATCCATTATGATACCAAGGTATTTTGATGTGTTTTTCATTTTAATTATAAAGTTATCATTTATTTGTATGTTGAAAGAAGGCTTTTGTAAATTATATTGATCTCTATGGATCTACTTTATCACAAAAGTAGTTTTGTGGCTATAAGTTGCTAGAAACTATTAATAATTTTAACATATGTAATATAACATTAAATATTTTTTTAAAATAAAGTACACTATCTCAAAACAGAAATAATTTATAATAAATACGGGTAAAACGAGGGGTAAAATAACAATAAATTAAGGGAAATACTTAAAAAGGGCAGGTTTAAAGAGCATTATCACAAGAAAGTAGGTATATCTGTTCTGTTTAGTTATCAAGTATTGTTTGAGGTTACTTTTGAATACATTTATTTTTTTTTATTTCTGTCGACAGTCTATTAAATTTTTGCAAACCTTTAATAAAAATTGTATTTTGGGAATTATCAGTGATGACTTTCCATACATGAAAGTCAGATTGGCTTGTATTATAGTTGTGATATTGCGAATTATATTGAATTTTTTCTAATAGATCTGATGGTACTATGTCATTTTTATTTTATAAATAAATATAAGTCATGTACTGAACATAATTCTGAATTAAAAGCCGATTTATTTCTTTTAACATAGTTAACTCATCCTTCTGTCCTTTATTAATATTATATAAATAGGCGAAGTAAGGAGCTCAAATATTTTACATGAGCAGGCTTAAGAGGTAAAGGGGCTAATTATTATTGGATAAATAGCTCGAACAAGTTTGTAAACAATAATCAAAAGGCGATATAGAATGGTTTTAAAAATCAAGGCTTGTGAAAATCATCACATAGTTTAACTTAAGTAATGCCAATGCTTTACAAACCAAAAAAATTCAACGTCCTAATACTAGGTACTATCGGCTTTCGGTCTTTCATTCCAAGTTAAATCATTTCTCGTTTTTTTTACGCTACGAGTTTACCTTTGTGGGCCTCAGTCTCGATAAGGTGGGTACCACCATTTTAGCGTCTCTCCAATTTAGATTAGATTTTGTGCTAGCTTTTAGAAAAAAATATTTCTGAATTTCCCTAAACACGCCTTTTATGGGATGTTATCTCCCTTTTAAGAGATTTCCAGTTTCATATTGGCGACAAAAAATAAGCGAGATTATTTATCTATTGTTTATACAAGGTGGCACAAAATAAAGTCCCCTATTTGTTTTTCATATAAAAGTAAGATTAATTAAAAAACAGTCATATTATAAATGAAAAATTTAAACTATAAAAATTTGTTTTGTTACACACTAAAACCAATATCGACCAAATGGCCACTCCCATCATTAATGCAATAATGAACTCTTTTTAAAGCATTTTGCATAAATTCAGAATTTCAGATGGTATTCTGTCAATTTCTTCTCGGATGTTGTCTTTTAATGCTTCTAGTGTTCGAGGATTATTTACAAATACCCTATCTTTGAGATAACCCCATAACCAAAAGTCTGGAAGAGTTAAATCGGGAGACCTTGGCGGATATGCAATATCGGCGTCCAGGAAAAATTCTGATAATCGACGAATTATTTTAATAAAAAAAATTTCCCAAGTATCTACTTTGCAACTGACAAAAAAACTCGAACAGGTGACAACATTACATAGGGTACTTGATTTTGCGCCACCTTGTATGATCGAAGATCCTGGCCTCGTATGTTTACGTGCAATTGTTTACATCTACTATTTATTGAATATGAATTGAGTATAAGTACCTTGTTTATTCGAATTCAACAGAAATTTCAATAATTCACACATCAACGTAATAAGTATCTAATGTACACAATGATGTACTAGTGTTAACTTATCGAATAATTATGTGTTAAATTTTCAAATAATTGAAATTAGATAACAGCATCTTCATGACTAAACAAAATATATCATACGTGTATTATGGTAACAATTAATTTAACAGATAGGTACGTAAATTTTTACTTAATTCCAAACTAAAATAGTGTGACCACGCTGCTGTTAATTTAAATATTGTTTGTATTGTGAATCATCGTGACAAAGTCAGTTACACCAAATTTTATCCAAAAGTTTAAAAACCAGATAGATAAAAGAAAACTTCTACAAATTGGGTATCAGTTTTTTCGATGTATAGGAGAATGTTGTGAACTGCATGGAAATTAAAAAAACCAAAAAGTAATAAAATATTAATACTGAGACCAAAAATCGTAACACTGTCACTTTTATGTGTAATGTTTATTTACGTAACCGAATCAATTTGAAATCGTAACGTATCTCCGACCACCCACTATATTATTATTCACCGTACACAAACTACTTTGTACTGATATCAGGGTGCAATGCACCTACCGCGATCCACTGGGCTATTTTGGAGTTCTTCGTCGGACTGATTCAATCCAAAGCAAAGCACCGACACTCTTGTGTGCTTGTGCGTATGGTATTGGCGATTAAATTTAGACGTGTGCTCACTAAACCATGTCGTTTTAGCTTTATTGTGTATGTGAAAAAATGACAAACGGAAATAGAGACAGGCCGATAAATAAATTGGGTTTACGTACTTGCATTGGAGTGGAATCGATGGCTTGATTTATTTAGAGTAGTTATGAGTATGAAGACTACAGAAACTGAGTTGAATCACTGTATGAAGAACTATTAGTAGTATCACCTTGTGGAAGTATAACTGGAGCCAATAGATGACGCTAGTGAATTTGGTTAGTCGAAAATCGCTTATTTGAAATGGACAACCTTGCGCGTACAATCGAAATGTTTGCCCATCGGAGGGTTTGGATTTTACGATTTTAGATTATAGAAAATTGCAGGGGCTGATGGGCCCACCGGGAAACCGAGATTTCAGAATGCGCTGATCCTACAAACGCTGGTAGGGAGTTAAATCTACTAGCCGTGAAAATAGGGAAAACCAAACGAATCAATATGGTATACACACGGTTCGAAAATTAAAAATAGCACAGGATCTGGGATCTACCATGTGAACTCAGGGAGGACAATTAGTCTGAACCTTGGGTCACTGACAACAGTCTTCCAGGCTGAAGTAACAGCAATAAATGCCTGCGCCAAAGTCATGCTCTTTTAGAGATCTTTATCATGACAGATAGTTAGGCAGACCTTAAAGCACTGAAAAGGGTAGAAGTACAATCTAAATCAATACTTGATTGTCAACAGTCCCTTCAGGCCCTGGCAGAACATGACAAGGTCACCTTTGAATGGGTGCCAGGACATGAGGGAGTGTTTGGAAACGAGAAAGTAGACCTCCTAGCAATCAAGGGAGCCTCAAATAACTCTTATTGGACCAGAACCTACATGTGGTATCTCGTATCTCATAGCAACATGTTAAATTGGTGTTAAAGGAACAAATAAATAGAGAACACCACAGGCTCTGGTTGGAAGTTCCTGGACTTAGACAGTCCAAAAGATTCACAGAGGGGCCATCCACGAGCAGACAAAATCAACTGCTAAACCTTAGCAGAAGCGAACTCAAGGCCGTAATAGGACTCCTTACGGCAGGCCTGCACAACATACGGCCCGCGCTCCGCATGCGGCCCGCCATTATCGTTTTGGCGGCCCGTTGGCCGTTGACCAGTTTGGCCCGCCTACGTCAAACTATACATTTTTCAGTAACAAACTTGTATTTAGGCATATTTTTTTTTAGAAGCTCGACCAGCAGGAGTTTGTTTATAAATTATAAGCTGACGACCTTTTTTTAGAAAAGTTCGGAAGAATTATAGCGTGACCATCTTTTTTTAGAATCTGAACATACCACTATGGGCTTAGGCCTCTCTTGGCCCTCAAACACTTACGTTTTTTCAAACTGGCCCTTAGAAAATTTGAGTTGTGCAGGCCTGCCTTACGGGACACTTCGGCCTTAGAAGACACCTAAATCTCTTAGGGATATCTGATGACTTCCTATGTAGAATACGTAAAGAGGAGGACGAAACTCCTATTCACATACTATGTCACTATCGCAACCTTAAATGGAAACGGGAATGATACTTCGGGGTACAATATCCGGAACCTGAAGAAATCGCAAAGCACCCATCAGACATATTATTGAATCCATTAAGTAAATCAATCTGATGGGATAGAAACTGTGACGGGTACAATAAGCATAGAGCTTCAGTACAAGTGGGCTTTTAACCAAGCCCTAATTTAAATAGATAGATAGAAGTAAATTAAACAATATTTAACGTAAATCAATAAAATCGTGTCAATTAAAGCTTATTCAATGTTAGCATTTTATCGCGAATCATTGTTACGCTGATGCATAGGAGGATTATGGGTAGTTCTAGAAATACATTGAAACAATCAAGAAGCCTAAAGACCATTTGTAACTACTGATAGGTCTTTAGGTACTGTTGTTAATATACTATTAAGGGATTAGGGCAGCGTCGTCACCAGCCCTAGGGGTCCTGGAGTCCTGAAGGAACATCCATTCGCCAGTGGCAAAAGAAAATAATAAAGAAAAAATAATAAAATACAAAAAAACCATCCCTTAATAGCATACACGGAAAAAAATGTGACTAGAAAATTTTACTACAATGTTGTAGTAGTAGACTTGTAGAAAAATTTTACTACAATTTATAGTTAAAAACTATTCATTATTATAGCAATTGAATTGTCGAATAAAATGCTACAACAATAGGAAAGAAGTCCACAATCTTTAGTATATTTTACTATTGTTTGTAGAAGTAAAAATTTATTAGAATTATCGTAATTACTACTACTAACTTCTGTAAAAAATTGTACAAATATTATTATCTCTACAAAAAATAGTAATTTTCTCTACAAAAAATAGTAATACTTTACATCAAAAATATTCTATAATATTGTAGAAATTCTAAGTCATGTGAATAAAACAGAATTCTGCTATTGGCCAACGTTTTCTGACGTCGATCATAAATGGCCAGACAGCAGTAGCCGTTCGCCATGTTCACAAAACAAAGCACGGTACATATACGAGTACCTATAACACATTATTATATTATAAGCACCGATGCATTTGAGAAAATTTTAATAATAACTTCTATTAGTGGTAAGTACATTTATTATATTTTTTGAATAATTTACCTTTAGATAACTAATTTAAATAACTTTAGTAGATTATTTAAAAAAAAATAGTTGTGGTCAACGATCGAATGTTGTGCTGCCCAACGATCGAATGTTGTGTCAAGTTCAATGATGTTTTTTTGTCTTAATTGTGACATACCAACTTTCTCATTTTTGTTAGTTATTGGACTTAATCATTTAATATCCAAATCAGTGTAAAGGTGATAAATATCCCCGTTTTAAGGGTATGAACAGTTCAATAGGTATTAATTTTTATTTCATATTTTTCAGGTGCAGAAAAGCCAACTGAGACTGAGGCGCTATTATTACTGCTATTTATTACATAATGTAATCAAGACTTTGTATCTTTTATATTAAAACAATAAATTGAATATTTTATTAAGGAACATTTTTTTCTAGGTTATAATTATAATAATTATGGAATACTACTACAAATTTTATTAAAAATTACTACAATTTGTATGAATTTTTACTATTTATTGTGTAAAATTTTCGTATTTATTGTCATAAAATGCAATACATTTTTAATATAAATTCATACAATGAATAGCAAAAATTATAACAATTTGTAGAACAATTCTTATGATGCATTTGGATATTTTTACTAAATATTGTAGATAATAACTCTACAATACATTCTCTATAAATATTTGGAAATTTTTACTACAAATTGTCCCTGTCCCTATATGTACTATTTATTGTAGAGAAAAAATGTATAATTGTAGAAATTTGTTCTACAATTTTTTTTTCCGTGTATGTCGAGCGGTTCTTGGCAACTAGTTTTAGACTCTTTTAGTCCTAAGGGAATAGAAACGCCGAGGCTACTCAAATGCTCGGAGTATTTTGCTGGTTTGGAAAGGGAGGAGAGATTAATAATAAGTATTAAAACATTAACAAATGTATATTAACAATAAATATAAAACATGACAAATAGTCTTCAGAAAAAAATTAATAAAATTCCATTTAGGGAATAAAGCCCTATAACTAATAGTAATAAAGATATGCATAAGATAAATATAATTCGGGACGAAAATGTAAAATTGGCATTTATATGTAAATCCATCAATCAATTAATATTAAACAAAAACACTTTAAAATTAAGTTAAAATATTTACCCATAATTCACATCGTACACAAAACTATACTCTACACTTTACAATACAAAACGGGAACTTTCGGCTTCGCCCAAGGGGCGAAAGTTCTGGACCTTAGCCCGAGCCCGACTGAGAGTTTACCCAAGTCTTCCAAAATTTACGTGATGGTTTATTGTATTTAACAATGTCACGTTCAATGTAGATTAATAATTTGAATACTTGTTTAGAATTTTTGGTAAATTCTTTAGATTTTTTTAATTAATAATAATGCCAATTATTACAACATTGTTGTCGGCCGACCATAATCCTTCGATAAGTCACCATCATTTAAAAATTGTAATAGTGTAGCGTATTTAGCAAGCGTATGCTCGCTCAGAGCGCGTATTGGGCGACTAGTCTAGAAATTATAGATAATTGCAGAAAAATTAAAACTGTTTTGTCCCTTGGAACTTACTGGAGTAATCAGTATGGTCCTAAGGCTGAAAAGTTTGGAGACCCCTATTCTAATAGATAGTAGCAAAATATCAGTTTTGCAAAAAAGTGGAGTTAGGCACTTTTCTTATTAGGTCGACGATATAGGGAATAAGGATTAATTTATTTAATCCGAAGAATCCAAACAAACCTAAACAACCTAAATCAAAATAAGCACAAAAAGACTATCGAAGACGATTCAATAATACATTTATATTACTAGTTTAAATTATTACAATTGGGTAATTGGGCTGAAACAGAAAATTTAACCTTCAAACGACCCCGACTAAACCGAACGCAAAATTATACACCTAATTCGTTTAATAACAATAATTGTGTCGTTGCGATTCCTCATCGTTATAGTTACAAATATCTTTCGAACAATAAAATAGTTGTCGCCCGAAGCGACAATGATGCAATTCGTTACGATTGGAAGGGTTCAAAAATATCTAAGTACGCCTTTGACGAGGGGTGCAGCGAGCTTTTAAACAAATACAACTTACATTCTAATTAAATGAACCGTTAAGCGATTTATTTTCAATCCATCTTAGACTGATGAATGGAAATCTGTCAAAACAATCGGCCTGAAAGACCAGATTTAGATCCGGCTAGAAGAGACGTTATTGTTTATAAATACAGTGAAATTTCTGTTAACGGACACGTCTCCACAACGGAAACCTCTATTGCACGGAGTTTTTATCATTTCATATGTAGGTAAATGAACTAAGACACTCCCGAACAACGGACCCTCTTCATAACGATTCCGAACAAAATTTACCTTCATTTTTTCTATGAAATTCTTGTAATTTTACCTGCCAAGCTACAATACCTTTCGAAGAAGCTAGACAAGAAGCTAGAAAATATATTGTAAATGATTTGGGAAATAGCATTGAATTTCCGAAAAATTCTATCTTTCATTGGGATACGAAGTTTCTCCAAGACGTTTGTGGTTATGATAATGTAGATGGACTCGCAGTTCTTGTATTTGGCTCGAATTTCGAACAATTACTCAGCAGACCAAAAATTGAAAGTAAAAAATTTCCAATTATAGAACTTTAAAACTGCATTTTTCTGTTAATTTTTTCAACTTTCATAGCCAGTAAATATATGAATTTTTAAGTTAAAAAAAAAAGTATTTTTTAGAGAATTTAATTTCCTATAAGAATATGCCCGGATAAAATTTGTATCTCAAACGGTTCAAAACTTATAGCATTTTTAATTAAAATTTCCATAATAGAGCTTTAAACTAAACATGTCTGTTTTTCATGAACATAGCCCGTAAGTATATGAATTTTGGAGGCAAAAAAAATCTACACCCGAGTATTTTTTTTAGAAAATTTCATGCCATACAAGAATATGCCTGGATAAAGTTTCTATCTCAAACGATTCAAAAGTTATAGCATTTTTAATGGACAAAAATTTATTTAAAATGGGAAAATTCAAATGGCCACCGACGCCTTCTAAAATTGGGCTAAAAATTGTTCCCAAATGACTGACTCAATCTATATTGGTTTGCTTGGTTTTTATCGAAATATGTATGTTAATTTAGGTAAAATTAATAGTAAATATGTTTTTATTCTAACTGATCAAAGTGCTAGTCTGTTACTCTCTAACATCATGTTGATTTAGGTAAAATTAATAGCAAATATGTTTTTAGTCTAACTGATCAAAGTGCTAGTCATTTACTCTCTAACATCCTAATTAAATCGGTATTTTTTTAAAACATATATTTTTATTTTTTTAAATTTTTCTTTTATTACATGTGCTACGTTTTTAGAAAGGGAACAGAAGGACTTTGAATATTTAAAAATATATAGGGTGTTCCATATGAAATAATAACGTTGATCATTTCAGGTGTAACCAAAAGATGTCCAAACAATTTTTAAACATATCTAGTCAAAATCCTATCCTGATATTTCAAATAATTCTCAAGACTTTAAAATTGGATTCAAATATACTTGATTACCTTGTATCCTTTGAATATTAGTTGTGGTGTGAATTCTAGCTGTATTTTTGAAAATAATATCTTTTTAGTTTCCTGGATTAAATGCCGGTTTATACTCTTCCTAAAAATGTTTCAACTATAACAAACAGCATAATATACTTGTTTTTATAGCATAAATTCAACCAATTTCGAAAAATTTGCATTCAACATTTTCTAGCCACAGTGTCTATTTAATTTACTTTACATACTTTATATCAACAAAGTAGACTGGAAAAAAATTAAAATGGACAGCTGTTAAATAATGAATTATTCGGTTTTTTAGAAATGTCAAGAAAAAAAATGAATAGTGCTCTTCATCCAGTAGAGTGTAGGTGGCGCCCTCTTATGTAATGTTGAGTTAATGTGTTAATACACTGCGACCCCTTTGTCTAATGTCAAAATATTAACATGTTGATGATTTTCAAGTTAATACGTTATATAAAAATACTTTTATTAGTTTTTATTAATTTTTATTAATTTTTATTAATTTTTATTAATTTTTATTAATTTTTATTAATTTTTATTAATTTTTATTAATTTTTATTAATTTTTATTAATTTTTATTAATTTTTATTAATTTTTATTAATTTTTATTAATTTTTATTAATTTTTATTAATTTTTATTAATTTTTATTAATTTTTATTAATTTTTATTAATTTTTATTAATTTTTATTAATTTTTATTAATTTTTATTAATTTTTATTAATTTTTATTAATTTTTATTAATTTTTATTAATTTTTATTAATTTTTATTAATTTTTATTAATTTTTATTAATTTTTATTAATTTTTATTAATTTTTTTTATTAATTTTTATTAATTTTTATTAATTTTTATTAATTTTTATTAATTTTTATTAATTTTTATTAATTTTTATTAATTTTTATTAATTTTTATTAATTTTTATTAATTTTTATTAATTTTTATTAATTTTTATTAATTTTTATTAATTTTTATTAATTTTTATTAATTTTTATTAATTTTTATTAATTTTTATTAATTAATTTTTATTAATTTTTATTAATTTTTATTAATTATTTTTTTTTTATTTTTATTATTTTTTTTTAATAGTCATTTTAGCTCACCCTAATACATTTTGCATTTTTGGTTGATGAAACCGTTGCTTCACTATCAACTGAGAAGCGCTATGTTGAACAATCATCATGATCATCATCATATCCGAAAAAATTAAAGAATACCAAGACATTTAATATAACTTGGTACTG
>OV651813.1:112218446-112236446 GCA_927349885.1 Psylliodes chrysocephalus | reverse complement strand
ATCTGTACCTTAATATGCTTGAAGAGACTATTGATCCTCTTATAACTCACGAGCTAGAAACTTAAACTAATGCAGAAGGTAATTTAGTTTTACAGGAGGATCTGTTTTTTCTTCCCGTCCGACAGTGGTTAAACGAGAGATTCCCAGACAGTTGGATTAGCAGAAGGAGAACAATTGAATGGCCGCCAAGATCATCTGATTTAACTCCCTTCTTTGGGGACATCTTAAATCCGTTGTTTATGAAACACAATCTGTTGATATTGATGATCTTAGAAGGCGAATTACAGCAGTATGCCGGTCAACTCCCAGAGAAGTTTTCCGAAATGTTAGGGAGGAGTTCAGAAACAGACTTTATTACTGTTTACAGTATAATGGACAACATTTTAAACAGTTTTTAATATATTGTACAAGTAGATCCTATGTATTTTATTTTTAAAATTTCTTAGGTAAAAGTAACGTAACCAAAAAAATAAAAAATTGAACGTGAAGACTCGATATTCCCCTGTTATTTGAACTCGATAGAATTTTTGTTTAAATACTAAGCTAAAAACCAAGAATCTCAGTGCAGGCACATTCCAGCTTCTGTAACTTTGAAACGCAATTTTTTGGAACCTGCTGGTCAGAAGATAATATACATTAGGGTAATATTGGAAAGAGAATTAAACGCCCTTTAAAATGATGTGCCACTTGACCCCTTTTCCCTTTTAAGATTTTAAGGGTAACATGTAATCCTCGTGTTGAAAGTATTTATTGCGATATTTCATATTATTTAATGGAAGGAAGATATTCAGGGTGGGAAATTTTCGGTGTGTCACCCGAATGTAAATAGATATCACATAAAACAAATCGAGCATACCGAGCCAGGTGGCTTCGTGGACGGTCGTGTGTTCCAGCCCCACTGCCACCTAGCTTGCTGTGAGTTTTTCAGACGTTTTCTCATAGCAATAGGCAAATGCTGGGTCAGTAACATTCTCTCTACCACCATTCCTTCCACTCCATCACCACTCAGGCCCTATCACTAATTCCTCCAGTTCGGCTGAGGAGGATACATACCTTTTTAATTTTTTACTTCATCATATTCTACGGTTAAAATAAGTAAAGTTCATGTTTACTATTTTTAGCAAATTTTAACAAAATCCATTCATTGATGTGTCAGATACAGGTTGTTAGACTGTAGAGTAAGTTTATATTTTTCCACAGAGAAGCACAATATGGAGACTGATCTGTCTGCTGAACATCTTAAGTAAATCTCTACGAGGTTGTTCTAAGTGAGCGAGTAGAACAAGCCATCGATCAGGAAGGATGGCTATTAGATAAATAATAAGGGTTCCGCAGAGGATTTTCTACCGTCTACGCGGTGAAGAGGGTCTTAGGCATTGTCAAAGATTCAAAGACTGATGGGCAATCCTCATAGCGTTCGATACAAAAACGCAATTAGATGGAGTGTTATAATGAGCGAGCTTGAAGAGAAAGAGGCACCTAAATATCTGCTCAATATACTGGGAGAATACTTGTCTTCTAGAAAGATCGAGCACGACAAAGGTAAGTTGGTGGAGGTTACCGCAGGAGTTCCACAAGAATCCGTGAAAGGTCAAAAACTCTGGAATATATCGATTTCGAATACACCGAAACACAGATGTCACCCTTGTCGATGACCTTTCTCTAGCTGCGCTGGCAAACGACGAGGAAAAGCTCATGGAAATCTAAGAAGAGGGCTTTAGGGTTGTCGCACGCTGGACCAGTGCACAAGGGCTATAAGAGGTCAAGGAAAAAACCGAACCAGTCATACTAAGAGGTCTCCGAAAGAGAGAAATACGGTTCAATATGGGAAAAATCAACATCATAATACCTGCTAGGGCGTCAACTCTGTTGGGCCCATATAACGTTGTAAAAAAAACTTTGTACCAAAGAATTTTACAACTCTCTAGTCTACTTCAAGTTTGCATGGTCTCCTTTGAGCTCCACTGGTTTTCTGTAATTCTCCTTTGAGCTCCACAGGTCTCTTTTTTTTAAGAAATAAAAACACGGTGTTATTTTAAAAGGGCCAGAGCTGTAAATAAAATAATTTAGCTATGCAAACTAACAAGAACTTTAGAACTATTCGTAAATTATCAATTTACCATCTGCTTTTTTTATTTTATTTATTATATTGGGATGCTAACTTCCGGCCATTAGCATCTTATTTTTTAAATTGCAGTTTTTGATACTAAATTCGACAGAAGTATTGATAAAAAGTATCAGGAACTATAGAATTATAGCGAATGCCATAAGAATTCTGCCTAAAATATGAGATGATGAGATTTGAGATGCTAACTTCACACACCCTCTATATCCTCTCTATGTTTGGTCTGATCACACGTATTCTAATTTCAACTCTAAAAAATATATTTAAAAAACCATTAATTTAGAATAGAAAATAATCTGCTCCTTTTCTTTCTTCTATAATTTCTAACTTCTTTTTTATACCTCCTGCTCTCCTGTCTGTTAATAGATGTCCTGTCCTGACCCTGATATCCTTCAACTCCTGCCCTTTTTAATATTTTCAGTTCTCCTATCTTCTGTTCATAACAGCTTACTAGTCTTACTTCTCCATCTTTTACTACTATACCTCCTGTTTTTCTTTTCTATAATAATTTTAAATAAAACTTTCTTTTCCTCGGTGCCTTTAAACATAACGGGTAATTATTGGGAAGACGCCCTTTTCTTAATAATTCAAATTTTTTTCAAAACTTACGTTTTAGACTTTAGGAAGGATAGTAATCTTCAAATTTATCTGCGGAAACTCCATACATTTTACTTTTTTTCTTTTTTATGTATTATTTAGGAATTTTAAGGATCATTTATATAAGCTTCTTTTTAGAAATATATCTGTCCTGTCATACTGGAAACTGTTACGCCAAAGAATACCTACCCAAGAAGCGAAACTGAATGAGTTTTCGTATGTACCAATGCACGGGAACTTAATACACTGGGAAACGTATGAAAATTAATAATTTTTTGTCGTTTGGTTCATAAGTATTAAACACATACTAAAGTAACAATGGGTTCGTTCACCGTCATCAAACAGTTTCGTACTATTACGAATCGGTAAAAGGTAAACGAGCAAACTCGAAACAGCTTTTTTGAAACCGTTTGTTAAAACGTAAGAGTGCAAATTAAAGTCGCTTCTACGTTTAACAATCAATAGTATGCCAAATGGGAACTAAAGAAAGGGTTCTGTGGCAATGTTGTTTTCGCAAGTTGAAGTAAAATGCGTTTTAACATATTTTCCCGTAAAATAATTTCAATACCTGACTCAAATTGTTTGGAATAATAAATGATCCTAGGTTAATTTAAAGTACAAACTCTATAAAGATATGTCAAATTATTTCAAATTTCAACCCGTCCTTTGTTCGTTCACCGTAATCTAAAGTGACCATATTTTGAAAATTAGAAAGTGGGATAAATCAAAAACATTGAGATTAGGAGATTTTTTTGTCAAAAAATTCTATTTTTTGAAGTAGTGAGGGTTCATTGGAGAACAAAAAAACGTCACCATAATGGTTTAAAAGCGGGATAAAATTGGGACACATGTTAAATCGGGACTGTCCGACCTAAAACGGGATGGATGGTCACTTTACCATCATCGCAACTGTTTAAACGAAGCATAGAAACGTATGATTCCCAAACAAATCATTAATCAAATGACAGTGAGCACGGCCAATGAAACAGAAAATTCTTACCATGTTCATTATGTAAAATAGATTATTTTATAACGAAATAAGTACTGTAGGTACAATAATGACAGTCACTACACAATAGCGTAAGCAGAAAATCTGGTCATTCTGCAAATAGAGCATTTGAGAACATACTCTGCGAAAGAACACAAGTATGTCTTAAAATTATAGGACAATGGTGCAAGAATCTTCACTGTATATCAATCCCAAGAAAATGAAAATAGAATTGATCCTTTTCACAAGGAAAAGGATAAAAATGAAATTGAAACCTCCCGAGCTCCTAAACACAAAACAAAACTTTGCAACCATCAAAACAGAATGAATTAGAGACGACATAAACATTGTTTTGCGATATGACATAAGGACGCACTTCTAGTGACGAAAAAGTGTAATGAAAATGACGACTTTAGTCGTACTTTGATTTATTTGAAGTCAATCATTCTATATTTGAAGTCTGACGGAATGACAATGATTTTATATCATTTAAATGCAGCTATTTAAAAAAAATGGCATTTATTCTCACCAAAACTGATTAGCTTCATTATCTCGAATTTGACATATGACGTAAAAATGAAATGCAAAGGTGCGGACACTTTAGCATCGTCATAGCATCTCTTCTCTTTATTCTTAGAAGGAAGCACAATGGACATAGTGAGGCATAAGTGCCGTGGGGTAACCCACTCTCTACACGTCACATATATGGAAGAACTGTAGATAGCTGTAAATGCATTTCCTCGGAGTGAATTTGTCATGTATTTTAATTATTGTTTTGTATTATTTTTTATTTACTGTTTTAATCCGAATTAATTGAAAAACAAATTTTAAATAAAAGGCCATGGTGGAAGAATACAGGTGAAGCGGTAAGCGGTACGAAATTTGGTCATTCTTGCGCATGACGTCACCTGCGGAGCATATTTTTGTTTTGCCTATGTCTCCAATGTTAAAAAGCGACTTTTAAAGTTATTCTAATATTTTCCTGGTAGTGTTTAGAAGTTTATAGATATATTTATCTTAATATTTAATATCATTTCTATATATCAATAGGCCTGTTTAGAAATTATTGGTACGTATTATTAAATTAATTTCTAATTAAGTTGGTAGTGTAATTGATATAAAGTTAGGTTATGTAACATTTTTGTTGTATTTTAAAGATAAAAGAAATAGTTTATATTCATTATTGTTATTTTAATATATCATTATTATTATTATTATTATTATTATTATTATTATATTATTGATACATTAAAATCTACTATATTTTAGGGTGTGTAGTTACTAACAAAATGCCAGGTTGTGCAGTGTTTGGCAGCAAGAACTATTTAAGAAAAAAAAATGGTATGATTTTTGCAAACCTAACTTGAATATGATTAATTTTATGTCTTGTTTCTTTTTTAAGCTTGTATTTGTTCCATACATTTTTCGAAGGATAGTTTTGAAATACCCTTACAACAGAGGCTATTAAACTACTCCACTAAGACTGGTAGAAACTTAAAACAAACAGCAGTTCCTACTGAAAATCTCCCATTGAAAAAGAGACAATTGTCTGCAGAAAGTGAAGATAGATTAAGAAGGCAGGCAAAAAGATATCGACAAACATTTATTGAGAGCTTTGTTAATATTTCGGGGCATTCCAGACAATTGTCAACTGCAGACCAGGACAAGGAGAATCAAAGTTTGGAAACAGACACTCAAAATATATTGGTATCATCAGAACTAGAAACGTATGTACAAATTTACCTTATTAACAAAAAATGTGGCTTTGAAAAGAAAATTACACAACTTAGCATATACTAATTAACATTACAATCATTTCAAAACAATTTTTTTATTAAATATTAAACTTTGAAGTGATAATTGCTTTTATTTCAATATTAAAAATTAAATTATTATTTTAGAGAAAACTATTAAGAGTCTTCGTGAAGAACTAAACAAAATTACTGAAAAATGCAACAAATCAAATATAGAAATACTTTCATTGAAAGAAGAAATTAGCCAGTTGAAAAATAATTCTCAAGTGGAAATTCAGGAAAGTAAAGTAAATGTTTCACTCCGGGTCAAATAAATGTTTTATACAATGAAAATAAAAAAAGAATTCGTTGAAGTTCGGATGACATAGCATCCACAATCTCCCTAAGAAGCATTCGTCCTAAGGCTTATAGATTTTAAGAACTGTTCATTATCCTTTACCTGGGTTTACTACCTTAAGAGACTGGCCTAAATGTTTAAATTTAGAACAATAAATATACATTATAAAGTGTTAAGCAAGATAAAGAAGTAAACATTATGTATAAACCATTTTTAAACATAAATAAATCAATTTAAAATAACACCTCTGTGCTTTTTATTAAAATAAAGTATGTTTTGCCAAGTGTTTCTATTTATTAAATACATAAAGGGGTTTACCAGCACCCAACCATACAAGAAAGTAATTGATCTGTGCATACAAGTTATTGATATCCATGTTTGATGACTAATTTAAAATTAAATTATTACATTTATAATCTATAAAAGTGACCACATACTTCCAAACTGATTATTTAAGAAAATTGGCGACTAAAAAAATATACTGATCATAATAAAATTCATTTCACCTTAATTTTATTGTTCAGCATTCGTTAACATTATACACAAGTTTACTTGAATCGATTCAAAATTATTTATTGTTGAAGAATTAATTACATTCTTATTAACAAAGATAGATAACATAAGTTAAAATTCAAAGGAAAAGAAACAAAATACTTATTCATAAATGAAATTTTTTATTTTAAAATTTTTTAAATTCTAATATCAAGACAAAATATAATATAAAAACAAAAATGCACAACCTAAGTACAAATATGACAATCGAGAAATATATATATACAGGAGTATACACATAAATTAAAATGAACTACTTAATTCAAGGAATCAGAAAAATTTATCCACTTTGTAGTATACCTTTTTGAGCAAGAGTTTCTTGCTTTTTAAACATATTTAATGAGTCAGCACTTCCTATTATTAATTAATTGGCAAGAGGTTAAACATTTTTCCACTATACAGGGGACACTACATATTTCAGTTTCACATTTAAATTAGTTATTTGTGTATGCCTTTTATTAGTTCCAATTTTTATCCCTGCTGAGCCACTAAAACTTTTTAATGGTAATGTCTCTGTAAGTTTAGGTACGTTTTGGCTATCATCTTGATCTCAATCTATCAGATAGCAATGCTAGGTATGAAGATTTAAATCCTAGATGTAACATCCTCTTCAAAGTTTTGTGATGGAAAAATTCAGTTTCTGATGAACACTATCTTTTTTACGCCAGAGAGAAACTATATTAGGCTAAATTCCTTACACCATGGCTAAATTCGAAATAAATTACCTACTTTTTTTGTATAAAAGCACAAAATATTTTTTTTATTTGGCATTACTTTTGTACAAGCGTCTATCTGCCTGTAGTGACTTTTCTTGTAAGTATTATTGAGCATAACTTGATGTTATTTGACGCAGTTGTTATTTTCTTCTAAATATATTTTCAGTTTTATAATGATTATAGAACTAGGAAATAAAAGTTAAACTTCTTGACAATCATTACAAAATGTAAACAAAGCCATGGAATGGCATGGCAGTGTATAGGCGGCCGTGGCAATACCGATGTTGACGTCATAAAACCTGCGCACCGCTTCACCTGTATCCTTACACCATGATAAAAGGCTATAAATTTAAACGATGCATAATACATAGGCGTAAAACATCATTAAGGTAATACTGATTTAGAAATTTGAAATATAAAACATTTACAGCTAGATGCAAGAACGGCCATTAAAATTTACGAAGAATGCAATGTATTTTTTTCAAATAACAAATATTTTAAAACTATCTAATTTCTAATTAATAGTTAGTTAAATAGAACTACGTACTTTATTGCAATTTTCACAAAACGCTAATAATAATATACCAAACGTTGCTCTACATAAATTGACAGCTATGTTTGACGTTAAACCACCTCTAAAACACTGAGAAAACTTGGCAGTTTTTTGTCCACGAATTGCCCATTTAGTTTCGCTTCTTGGGTAGGTATTCTTTGGTTACGCCATTACAAATGCGCGGTGTTGCCAACTTCTCCAATCCTAATCAATGAAAAATAAATGCAGAAATACTACACTGTATTCTAACAGAAATATATATTTGAATTCAAAAATATCCTGCTCTTAGACTAAGCCACGAGCCGTGCCTGATTGTCGGATGCGTACCATTGTTAAATATGACAAAGGGACATTTAACATAACGTTACAATCATACCGGCGAGGACCTTAAAGTACCTACCAAGGTATAACAGTGATAGAGGTATTTTCGGTCTCCATATAAAGGAGGCAGCGGTAACGGCCAGCAAGAGAGCGGCAATATTAAGCCAGCTGATGCCTAAGAATGAGAACCGTAGAATATTTCACGGTATCATACAGTCTATCCTGCTGTATGGTGCTTCGAGATTATACAACGACCTAAAAATCGCGAGTTACAGGACAGAATCTACAGAAAAATCTAATTAAGCGAGGCCAGTGCATACAGGACGACCTTCACAAAGTGACAGGAATCATTGCCATACGCTTCTTAGCCGAGGAGAGAGTCATACTTTAAAATGTAAACTAAGTGATGAGGGATGCAGCAAGAAGCCAGACCATTGATAGGTGGCAAAGAGAATGATTAGAGACAACCGAGGTGGTGCAATGGACAGAGATATTGATCCTGGACATAAGAGTTTGAGAGAAATGCGGCCATAGACAACTAGATTATTTCATAACTCAGACGCTGACGGGTCACGGCTGTTTTATGAAGTATCTAGATCGAATACAGAAGCGATACAGTGATGTCTGCATTTATTTCCCAGAAATATAATAATATGACGCAAAACATACACTGATCGTATGCACAAGATGGCATGCAGGAGGCAGGAAAGTGGAGGCGACACTGGGAAAGACGCTTGAAGAGAAAAACCTGACAAAACTGATGTGCAAATCAAAAGAAAACTGGGACAGTACATAATTGATTAGAATTATGAGAGCAAAAGAGAAGGCCAACAGGGCAGAAGGAGTACAGGATGAAAAAAAGGGATAGAAGACCGACCCCGTGCTTCGAAGAATGTATTCAAAAGATGATGCCATAGCTCAGACAGGATTCAGGTAGAGGTTTTTTAGTGGGTAGAGATCGCCCGCAAGAAACTCAACGCCACATTTCCCGATGATTCCTTAGGCAAAAGTGTGCGTATGTCTATATCTTGTGCTAGGACAGAGTCAATGTGATTGCTTATCTTGTTTGCGTGATTATAGACGACTGCGTCTTTGTAAACAGAACCTTGATGTAGAGACATCCATGCATAGTACTTACTTGGGATGGATGTCTCCACTGCCTGTCCATGATTCTTGAGTAGCGGTTCCATCCAAAGATCAGGATCAAACAAGTATCTGGGTGATTTATTACTTTTGAGTAGTACATAAAACAATAATGCGGAAAATACTTCTTTTCTGATAACCGAGTTGAAACTTTCGTATCAAATTATTTTTTGGCCCGGCAAGTCCTATACCACGGGTTCGAATCCTTCTCGGCAACGCAGAATTTTTTTGGTTGCTTAGACGATTTCTACTTCTAATTCTTTAGATAATTGTGTTACTAAAACAAAGCAATTTAAGCCATGCAGTGCAGATCTATAAAAAATCTTTTACTATTTTTAGTTGCAAATGTTTAATAGGTTAAAAAGTTATTTTTGTTTCTGTGTATTTTGTTGGGGATATGTAATTATCATTATTTAATTAAACAAATCATATTTTCTATTCTTTATTAAAATATTGGCTAATAATAATCTAACAAATTACCTACTTAAAAACTTATATCTATTAGAGAAGGCACTAATTTTCAAACATTATGTATAAAAAATATTTAACAACTTTGTAACGTTCCAAAAATCGAAAAATATATCTTAAAAAATCATTAAAAGGTAAAAAAAACCTTAATTATTGTTTATTCATAATCAGAACTGATGTAGAGAAAATATTCCATATTTTATAAAAATAAAAACCTACATGGCCACTTCAACGATTTAAAAATTACAAAGTTACTTTTTTTTGACGTTTGACATTTACTTACCGCGCCTAAAAGTCAATCAGTATAACAAACGTCAATGTCACATTGTTTGACGTTTGACATTGTCATTTTTGACAGCGATACGAAAAGTGACAAACGCCAATGTCACTTTGTTTAACACTGACATTTTTGCGAGCAGCGTAAAGACAATCGAACGTTAACGTCAGATTTAGACATTTTTAAAAAAAATCTGAACGCAAATATCACAAATTCTTCATTTTAAAAATAATAGTGTGAAAATGAATATAGTTAGAAAAAATAGCTTACCCTAGAATCTCACAATAAAATCAGTCATTGCAGTGTTTTACTGTAGGCATAACCAATTTATTAACGACATAACATTGTCAAAAGACATATTATATCTGTGCTTTAAGCTAAATACTACGTCACTTGTCCGATGTCAAACGTCATAATTTTGACAACTGACACTTCTAAAGAGAATTATGTCAAATTGCAATGTTTTAATATTAACATTTGATATTTCTAGGAGGAACATTAATACAAATGTCAAATTATATCGTCAAGTGACGCAGTACCTATTCGGGTAAAGTAAGATAAAGATATAAATAAATCACTACATAAACGCGATTAAAAATGATTAAAAAATAGTTAAATACACAATTTTTACTAAAAAAATTTTAATTGCTATAAATAAAAATAGAAAAGATTCAGTCCCGTTTCTTTCTATCACTAAAAATGGCGATTAAAAAGTAAGATTTCGTGCGCTAGTTGTTTATTTAAAAGAATTTCGGCTGGTTTGAAGTTTTGGAAAACATCCTTAGAATTGACGACCAACTTTTATTAATTTTAAATATTAAAAAAAGTTTAAAAGAGTTTGGATAAAAAATTAAAAAAAAAATTGCATGCTGTACAGACGAACAGAACGAAAAAAATTAATTAGGATAAAGTAGAAGTAAAATTAAATATTAAAACCGCCTCTCAGTGGAAGTGTAAAAGAAAACTGTGTCCTGTGTTAAACGGCGTCCATTATCAACAGGTTTTGAGGGGAAATGTCCCTAGTTAAGCTAAAGATGCGACCAACACTTCCCGAACAATTTCCGATAACAAATGATACAATCACCCACCCTAACAGCCCGATCTTGCCCCATGTGATTTTGTTTGTCGTGTATCCGTTAACGAAAAAAGTTATCCACTCTCAAGAAGTTGCTAGTGACAATAATCCATTATTACGAACTGCAAAAGAAGTACTCGCTCTGCCAGGCTCACACCTAACAAATGTGAATGCGAATGCGAAGTAAGAGAACAAATGAGAAGATATATAAATAGCGAAAGAATTGACTCAAAACATTCGAAACGAGGATTTCCAAGAGAAGAATAAGAAGAACGTTCCCAAAACCGAAAACCAGCCTACAACCCCTTCGCCAAAACCAAATCAGTCGCTGAATTCGTACAAATCAGTCTCAGATTTCACCTCCTTAGCCTTCCTGGAGCTCTTCCTAGTACCGGACACTTTGTTCTTCTCTTTCTTCTTCGGCGGCGCCTTCTCCTTTTTGGCTTTCGGTTTTTCCTCGGGATAGTACTCGTCGCCGCTTTCCTCGGAAAAGTCCATGTTGATCAGATCGTCGGCGGAATGTCGGTGTTTTAGCGTGGCGTCTGTTTGGTCGTCGGCTGTGGGGGGATGTTGGGGGATGTGATCGGGATTGACTAGCGCTAGGGTCGAGGGGAATTGTGTGATTGTCTAAAAAGCGTGAAAATTAAAATTATAATTAAAAACAAAATGCGTTAATTCGTTTAGGCGATTGATTAGTGATCGATAGACGGTCTGGAAGTGTGTAGTAATAAGACAAGTAAAAAAATATAGTGATAAAAATGTAGTGATTCGGATGCACTACATAACTTTTTACCTTAGCGCGCCACACACTTGTCACCCTTGTAACAATATGTCTTTTATACCATTATTTTTCTATTTCCCCATCTCTTTCCTTGCGATGACAATTCGGTGTCTGTTAGTCGATTGTTGGATTGTCATTCTTTTCCTAATTTTTGAGTCGGGAAGACTAATTTAGATTTATCGAGACGATCCTCTAATAAAGAGATTATTTTTCACTTTTAAGAACCATTAAATTAAATATGATAAGTTAATATTTTTTTGGTTTCATACAATGATTACATTAGATTTAATTTGAAAGGTTATTTTTTTGTGAGTCTGTCAAATAAATTTATTTTATTTTATCATTCAAAACGTTCGTCTCATCTGTCCTACCTATCCGATTATCCATTAAAAGGTCGAAATCTTTTAGTTATGCAACATCTCAATGCTTTTATTAGAAGAATTATTTGGATGATAGTTTTTTATAATATGAAAAACGATTTAGAAGTTTATTTTTTTTTTAAGGTGAAGGGTGAGAAAAAGTCCTTTATATCTCACAAGGAAAGCCAATGTTTAATTGTTTAACAAAACATTGAGTGCGACCGGTTTCGAAGTGTCATCACTTCATCTTCAGGCTCGCCTAGTGGAAAGGAGAATATGTGGTGTAAGGTGTGTTGGAAACAAAACGATATATAAAATAATAAAAAAGAGAAAACCCCCCTTTATTTCTATTCACATATCTTCTTGCAAGGGGTACATTTCAGTAAGTAATTTTTATATTTTTTATATTTTTCCCATAAGAAACCAACGAGCACGTGTAAAGATTAGGTTAGATTGTCTGATATCCACATGCGTCATTTTCTTCTTTTATTCTTCAGTTGCTTCACAACAGTTAACCCAGTCATTTCTTCTTCTTTCTTCTTCCTACAACATCACATACACTTGGTGATTGGTTCATGGCCCAAATCTTATATAATAGATAATAAATAATTCTTCACTCATAGTTTACATCTTATTAACTATACCCTGTCATAAGTTTACCCAAGAATTTTTTCGTTATAATACTTACCACCACCGGTAGAGGCCTTAACCTGACAGGTCTCCTTTCAAAAAATGTTAGTTTTTTAAAAAACAACAATGTTTAAAATAGGCCTTATCTTTTAATCTGTTTAATGTATGTGATTTGTTTTTGTATAGTCTTGAATATTTTAAATTTTTACTATAATTGACTAATATTTGTTTTTTCAAATATTTTTAACTTTTTATTACGTGTAAATCGGTTCATTTTACAATTTATTTCAACCCAAAATTGATGAAACTTGTTTTTGTAGTATTCCCTAGTGGATGGAGAGTATGGTGAGTTTTCTCTTTTTTATTATTTTATATATCGTTTTGTTTCCAACACACCTTACACCACATATTCTCCTTTCCACTAGGCGAGCCTGAAGATGAAGTGATGACACTTCGAAACCGGTCGCACTCAATGTTTTGTTAAACAATTAAACATTGGCTTTCCTTGTGAGATATAAAGGACTTTTTCTCACCCTTCACCTTAAAATTACCTCAACTCACACATGGCTACCCCCCTTGTCAATAGATGTTTATTGCCTTGTTATATGAAGAAGGATTTGCTGATTTATATAATAATCAACGTCAAGGTCATAAGAACATAATGAATGATTGATAGACATCAATCATACTAGACAGTAGGCTACAAGGATTTGCTGATTTGATAGTAGTTAATGTAGTTAATGTCTTGAGAACCTAAGAAGTACCATAGGCTGTTTGAAGACCTTTCATCGTATGAGACCTCTTCTATCCCTTGATGAACCCCTAACTTGTTGCGATAAGTCAAAATTTATATTTGATCGAATACTATTTCAGAATAAAAGTCATTTTATTATTAAAAACTCAGGTAGATTAGAATTTGGTTTTACCGTATCTTCTGAAAGCATATCCTTTATTTTTCCATTAAAATTTAATAGTAATTTTTGTTACCGTATTATTTTTATCAGTTACTTTTATACGTATAGATATGCGAATTTAAATACGGTGGTGCCCAATTTTCAATTTCAGGGTGATTGAATTCTTATATCCTAGTGCCCCATCCACGACCCTTATTAATGAGCTTTAAACACTTAAATTATAAAAGCAATATCAGTGGTTACACCCTTTAGACAATCGTAGTAAATCACAAAGGTTAAATATTGTTTATATACTCGTATACAACAAATTTACTTACTTTTATAGGTCTTAAATTATATTTTTACATCTTTATTACTTTTATACAGTATTTGTACTGATATAGCTCAACAACTAGTATATAGAAAATAGTTTTGACAAATTTATTGTGATTAGGTTCAATTTTCTTACAAGGTTGTGATACATGCAAGTAGAAGTCGTGGGTTGGCCCAGGCTGTTATCTAGAACAAGGGTTGCCCGGGCGCCAGATTAGATAACGCAGTTTGCTCTGCGACCCTCGACACTTACACCCGTATGCATAGTCCATCGCCAGAGATTCATTTCGGCGTATCGCCAGCAATCCGCTGGCGAAAGCCCGAAAAGGTGGCGACTTGCTGGAGATTATCACCGGCATCTCTAGCATGTTTTCATGTTCTTTTATAGGGAAAAATTTGATATTCGTTCATTGTTTTTTGAGTTTTAAGAAACTAATCATGTTAGATATGTTATATAATGCGAATAGAGATATTATGTATTTATAAATACAAATACTTCGTCAGTAAGTAATTTTTATGATAATCATATGAAATGACATGCCGGTGACAATCTCCAGCAAGTCGCCACCATTCAGGGCTTTCGCCAGCGGATCGCTGGCGATACGCCGAGATTAATCTCTGGCGAATCGTTGACGATCGACTATGCATACGGATGTTAGAGTGCACTTAAAGTAACCCCAGTGGAGTAATTTTAGGCGATTACTCGATCTCAATGTTCTCTCGCTCTGTGGTTCGGACAGCGAAGGGCAGTTTTTCCTCGATCTCCATAATCTATCGCTCTGTGGCTCGGGATGCGGTTTCTTCCCGATACAGTTATCAACGACTTTAACGGCTTAGGCCTGCCCAAGGCGTTTACCTCAATGTTATTCGGAGCTTTGGACGGTAACGGATGAACTGACGGTTGCTCTAACGGATGATCTATGATCAAAATAGGCTACCAAGGTATCTATCTGGGTGTTGGAGGCATTAACACGTCACCCACGAAAATTTTCCCGCTTTTAAGCTGTAATCGGATATCAAGCTTCGTGAGGATGGCAACCATTCCATGCACTACGTCAGCGCTTAAAATGAGAAAGTGTCTGATTTTCTTGACGGTTGTTCGGCTGCCAACATTTCATAAAATTCCGTGAACTAGAGTATCTATTGAAGACAGTGGCTGACTATTCCCGCAGTAGATTGGGCTAATTTGATAGCCAACTCAGAATTCCCGACCAGTTGATTGGACTCTGAATTGTAAGTCGATGTATAGTGACTATCCCGCGTGGTCCGTTAAGCCGTAGCTAGATTTGCAATTTCTCTGTTGCACATTACTTCCGCTTCTGTCCACTCCCCTCCGTGTCTCTTAGATGCTTAGAGGAGAAATTCATGATTCCGAAAGTTCGCCCTGACAAAGACCGTCGACTTGCTACAACGCCGCGTAGTACTGCTGGTTTGACCGCCGTTTTCCCTACACCTTTTTATTCATAAACCCCTCATTTGTCCGATTGACTTTTTATTTTATTTTACCCATTAACTTCCATTACGATTTTTTTTATTTTGTCAGGGTTAGACCCAATAACTTGGGGAGGTCTTGTTAATATAATTATTTAGCTTCAATGTATATTAACCGAAACGATTGTAACTAGCGAACAATATATGTGTCAAATTGAAAGCTGGCATTTCATTTCCTTGTCGTAAGTCTCTCTTTCAGGTACTACGCAACTACTGAAATATCGTTGACCCTCTGGAATTTTCTTTCTTCACTGCAGCTACCTGCAGCCCTTCTTGGAACTAGTTCCAATAGGTAAAGTGGAACAAACCACTCTAAAACAAACTGGCGCCCGAGCATACCCAGTTCGAATGTCACAAGTAAAGTATTACTAACCAGTTGAGAAAACCTCTTACAAATCCTGGACTTGGACCGTTCTACCATTAGCTAACCTTGCAGAAGTGGCTACTGTATTTTTAGGTTGCTTATTATTGGTAAGATATCTAGCTAGGCGGTCTACTAGGTAGTATCGGGATGCTCCAGTATCCAGAAGGGCTGAGAAATATATTCTACATTATTTCTAACTCTAAATGTAGCCGAGATCTATATTAGGAAAGCAGGACGGTCTCTTGGGAAGCTAACGGCGGAAGCTGACAAAGCTTGCCCTTCAGACAGCTTCAGTGGCGTTTCCTTGCGAGTCGCACGGACAGTGTTTTGACTAGCCTCCAGGTTTCAAACAACGGGAACAGAAGAGTCTCCCCGGATTGGGACAGTCATTCAAGTGTTCCTTTTCTCTGCACTTACATAAGAGTACGGTTCCCGGGACGTCGATGGTTACGCGTCTAATTTCACATTACGGGAGGGAAAGACGGTCCATGATGGAACAAGCATATTAGCCTTGCTTGGCTTGAATCGCTCGTGATTCTAGGGACCACGATAGCCGGTAATGGTACTGAGATGACATGGAGGCCCTTGAGTCTGGTAACGGGATACAGGGGCATTGTTCCGGAGCTACTAGGTACTAAAATCTCTTTCGGATTTGCTGTCTGTATTCGGGCTGAAAATTACGAAGCCACCCTAATTGTTGCTCACTGGTCAACGACCCATGTCTCCTCATGAGGGCCTCCAAGTCATTAATATAGGAAATGACGGACTTATTCCTACGGAGCAGTCTGCGGCTAATCTCGGTTACAAGGTGCAAATGATAGGATACCGAGAAAAAGAAAATGCAGGAGTCGGCCTCGAAGGCGTCCCAAGTAGGCTAACCAGTCCTGTTATTATGAAACCATAACACTGGTTCTCCAGTTAGAAGTTCGGGTATGTACGGCATGGGTTTTTGTCAACTCCTTTGAGAATACAAATTTCATCCAGGCGTTTCCGATACGCTGCTTACAAACGTGAGGATCCACTCGTGGGTTTGGATTGGTTCGGGCCTAACGGCGGGCGGCGGAGGTGATATGGTGTTGACGTTGAGAAAAGATAAAAAAATACTGAGAAAAAGAAAAATGTACCATTATTCTAGGTGTGTAAACCACTAGCCGTATGGTCCTTGCTCGGGCGCCATTTGTGACACGGTTCCATTGCTTATAAAAACAAAAATAATTTTAAAAAATAAGTCCTTGCTCAAGCGCCATTTGTGACACGTCTCCTTGTCTCACTTGCGTGGAATTGGAAGTCGTGGGAAGCACCAGACTATTATCTGGAACAAGGGTTGCCCGGGCGCTAGTTTTCATAAAACAGTTTACTCCCTCAAGTACACATTAAGTGGAGTAAGTAATTCCAGGCGGTCACTTACATATGGAGAGTACCTTAGTTCTCTACAGGTCAACACAGGTGATATTACGGTATTCCTTTAAATTATTTTGTTGTAAATTGTTCCGTTTTAAATCATTTGTTACACATCTGACTTCGAGCGCGGTACTTGTCAAGCATATGTTAGTAAGTTAGCTTTGTATTTCAAATTCTGACCGGACAATTCTAGAAAATGAAGATGGTCCTTCGACTTAATAAGAGTTGTTAAAGTTTAATCCGGTGTATTTTATTCCTATAAATATTGTTTGTTGCAAAACGAACCAGTTAATAATTAACAACTTTGGAAGACACAGGGTAATGTGGTCGTGGATTAAATTTCAAGAATCCACACCTCTTCGCCAGTTTATTTCATAATTTTTGTTCTGTTTATATGGATGATGGTATCAGACTAGTACGTCTATTTATCACAGGTCTTTATAATTTCATTTATTTTTTAACAATGTACTGTTACTGTTTCCCATCGCCGCTTTAGGAACATTACATAAATTCAATTTAAAATTGTGTGTTATTAAACTCATCTTATTACTACAACCACTTTTCTATCTATCGGAGTAAATAAAGCAAAAAAGAAAGTAAAAAAAAGACACCAATCGCACACCATGCAACAACGTCAATACGAGTAAACTCACCTTGATGGCGGTTTGCATGATGGCCGAAACGCCTTTGGAACCAATATCTAGTACTTGTCGGTAGCTCTGCTCTTTGGCTTTGTTGATATACTCATCGATTTCCTGCAAATACAATTTGATTAAAATGTAAAAAAGATTACAAAATTTAGTTAGTACAAACTCAGTGCGTACTACCAGCGCCAGTAAAAA